>JAOTQR010149673.1:0-19379 GCA_025774065.1 Solanum ossicruentum
TATTTTTAAAAAAATACGTACTTCCTTAATTTTAAGATGTTAATGCAAATATGTAGATGTTGTTACTATGCAAATATATTCAGGGCGAAACTACATTCATCCAAGGGTGGAACACCCTTTATTGAAAAACTTTTTCAAATGTATAGGTTATAAATATATCAATTGTTGAACACCCTTGATAAAAAAAATCACCCACCCATGTTCTGAAAATATAAATATCCTTGACGAAAATGCTGGCTCCGCCACTGAATATCTTAGTTACAAGAACATAATCTTTTTAGGAATTAAACTAATAAGTAACTTTTGATGTGTTTGTATAACTAGGGTTTGACACTGGAAGGGTGTTTAAACTCAACAACATGCCTGAGCTATACACCAAAAGTAGCAAGAGTGAGTAGAGGAACAAGTGCAAGCATATTCTTAGACAATGCAGCATATAGGAGCTTCATTTACAACAAGTTTAATGTGAGCCCTGTTGAAATGGAAAGTGCTGCTGTGGCTCTTATTTGCTATCAACAGAAGGTGCCTTACATCGTCATTCGTGCCCTTTCCGACATGGCTGGAGGAGGCACGTCCGAGTCCAATGAGGCTTCCACCTTCATTACCCTTGCTGCCACCAACGCCGTGGAAGTCGTCGTGCAATTCATAAAGCTATTGTCTTTGTAAGAAATATCAAGATGCTTGATGGAGTCAAATTTGATGTGTATTACTAGTATGTTAAATTCATCTAATAATGGAATTTTTTAGAAAATCGATTCTTGACAAGTTTAATTTATTTGTGATTCGGAAAATTTTAATAACTCAGTTGATTACCTATCTGAACTATCACATTTTTGGTGAGGGTTCGATTCCCTACATTTGTAATCCCCTCCCCATTTCCCATTCCCTTAACCCCCAATTTTTTTTTTTAAAAAAAAATTATTCATGATTTCAAGTTGAATATCATTATTATACATTAAATATTTTTAATTTTCTTTTAATCGACTTCAATAATTCCAATGGATGTAAAACATGCGTATATATAATGTGTGCAACGAGTAACCTAATACTCTCTTGTTTTATATGACACATTTTGACTTGACATGATGTTTAAGGAAAAAAAAGACTTTTAAAATTTATTTGTGTGATTGAGAATCATTTTATTAAGGGTAAAAAGAAAATTTTAAATGTAAATTGTTTCCAATTTCAATAAGATGACATTCTTTTCTTAACAAATCAAAAAGAAAATGGCGGAAGAGATGAAGGGAGTAGTTTAAATCAATTTAAACTACTCCGTTGTTCTGAATTCATACAATCTCTACAAGACATGTCCCCTATAAATTATAATATTTTAATAGGTATACTTTTAAAAGATATCTTTTCTTACTTAAAATAAAGGTTAGATAAATGACTTCTTGTGGGAAAGGTACTGCTCACTGGACTTGGATTCACCAAAGAATAGAGATTAATTAATTGATTGATTCAATAACTAGGAAGAAGGTGAATACCGAATATTGAATATCGAATAACGAAAATAGAAAAAAAAAGAGATTCTAATAACAAGAACAATTTTGGATGGATTCAAACAAGGATATAGAAAACTAATTCGATTAAAAAGAACAACAAAAAACTTTTGGAGAATTTGTGTAAAAAGTCATGGTCATATACTCTTTTATATGTATTATTCAAATGGCGGCTTTACGTGTTTGAAAAATGTAGTAAAGTAGAAATAAATTATTTTATAAAAGCTGCTCTTAATTTTTTTTTAATTTAAAAAGCGTAAGAAATCACATGGTGATATAAGAAAATAGAGAATAAAAGAAAACAGAAGCAAAGATCGACAAATAATTTTCAAAATACGTAAATTGTCATTTTTGGACCGATGGCGAAGGATCCTCTCCGTTTTCTCCAATATCCAAGTTTCTATCTTAATAAATGAGATATGTCATAAGTTAGATTTAATCAAACTATATTAGAAATATTTATGAACCCGTATATAATAAAAGAGAATAAACAAATATATTTATGAAAAGTTGTCTGCTTATAATTTATTCTTATTATATATTTAAATAATAACATAATTTGAATGATCAATAATTCAATTGGTCATGTTGCACATGTTAGACTAAGATGTTTATGTTATATAATTAACCTCTATTTGCGGTTGTCTATATTCTAATGCCCACAAAATGAACCCATATTTTGATAATCCGTCAAATCTATCCATATTTTAGTAATTTGGGTGAGTGACTTTTTTACATGGATAAAATATGGATTTAAACTCATTTTCAACCCATACAAATATGAGTATTCATGGGTAAAATATAGGCAAACTATGATTTAATCAAATTGGTTAAGTTTCTAACTTTTTCTCACTCAAAATTCATTATATTTTCTAATTTTTTATGTTTTGTTGACTTAAATATTTTGAAAATATAAATTTAAATAAACTTATATTATTCAAATTTAAGAAAAATAATTTACCTCTAGAAAGTAGGAAAATATTTGTCAAAACTCTCCTCCAATTGCAAATTGCAATTTTTGTCATATTTCACCCAATACCACGATCCCTCCAATTCCAAATTACAATTCTTTTCTTTGATTTCGAATATTACATATTTAATAAACTAAATTTGTTTCAAAATCTTTAATAATTTTAAAAACTAAAATATCGTTATTAATCTCTCACCAAATCTATCGATCTTACCATCCCAATTACTAGATTGGTAATTAAGTGATATACATGTTTAATGAAAGATAAAACATATAGTTTGTACACAAATAGTCTTATAATTAAGATTACTATCAAATATGATATTTTCATCTTAAGATACGTACAAATCCTTTTTTTAAAGAAGAAGATAATATTGATCATAAAATCGTAACAAAGTACCAAAAACTTACCTCAAATCCACTAAATAGACAGTAAATGAATGGTAATTGTCACGCCCCAAGAGGGTATCCTAAGCATAACTGGTACTCGAAGACTATTACTAGTCCCCAAGAGGACCACCTAGTCTCATTACATTTATTCAATCAATTCATAAGCGAAAGATTAAATAGAATAATAAACTATCAGTGGACTGTCACAATCACTATCATACAATAATATGAAGAAGTATCTCAATAGAAAAGAAGCAGGAAATAAACAATCCCGACACTAACCATCATTTGTCTATATCTATGAAGCCTCTATGACTAACATCTAGGAAGGTACAATGACAGGCCATTGCTACCATAATCAAAACAAAAATACTGAAATAAAGCTAATGAAATAATCATCCTCCGAATGCAGAATAGGACTCACCACGATCTGAAATAATCCTTTTTAAATAATAAACAATTGGGCTAGGTGGCGAAGGATAATGAGCTCTGAAACTCAACAATTGGGCTGCTGAAATCCTCTATGTACAGAATCTGCATCATAAAGCGATGCAGTGCCAAAGGGGCGTTAGTATGTGAAATGTACCGTATGTAAAAAGTCCTAAAGTAAACAATTCACAATAACAATAACTCAGCAATCACTCATCCTCAACTCAGAGTAAAGGACAGAATTCTATCACCTCACTATCCATCAAGACATCATACAATCACATCAACGTCAGATTTCTATCAACAAAGAAACCTATCTGGGAGTTTCTATAACCGACAACCACCACCTATGAGCCCGATGATGATACAATCAAGAAATGTCGCTGCCACATCCGTCAGGTACCTTGCCGGGGTATAGGACGAGTCTGTCAGGGATCCCAAAGGAAGTCTATCAAGTCCTCTGCGGGACAAAGGCAAGGTCCGCTTTCGCGGTCCAATCCTCTCCTACACTGGCCACGTAGTTAATAAGTATAAGTGGGGCTCACTCTTACCCATTTAAGTGCTAATACTCCTCCCAGAATTCAATATGTTCATAAGTCTATCAAGGTCATACTGGCTATACAGCCAACCCCCTTCTCAGACAGGGTCCTCCTCTCATCTATCATTCTATTAACTCAAGAAATAAATTCTTCCTTTCAAACTCTTATCTAAACTTCATTTAAACCTCAAGGATATCACTTTCATCTATTTTAGCCATCACATCATTTATCTCAAGACTCAGACTTCATCAATCATCATATTCAAATAATCAAGGCTCTAGACACTACCCCTAAGTTCGTTCTTGCAGTGTTAAACAAGGGAAAACATGCACTTTAGGTAAACAGTCATACAATAATGCATATAATCAGTAGATACAAGTATGATGCAGAATTGAGAGGTGAATATAGACAAGGGAACCCCATACAACCTCACATCTCACAAATATATAGTCGGGCATACTCCTCAGCGGTATAAGTTGTCTTGACTGCCAAGAAGTGGGTTGATTTAGTCATACTGTCAACGATTACCCATATCGAATCATGCTGCTTTCGGGATCTTGGTAAGCCCATGATAAAATCCATATTGATTGTCTCCCATTTCCATTCTAGAATTTTAAAAGTTTGAGCTAACCCGCATGGTCTCTGATGTTCAACCTTAACCTGTTGATAACTGGGGCATTTAGAAATAAATTCGACAATGTCTTTCTTCATCCCATTCCACCAATAGACTTCTCTCAAGTCATGGTACATCTTGGTGGAATCGAGGTGAATAGAATATCTGGAGCTATGAGCTTTGGCCATGATCCTATCTCGAACACCGTCAACATCGGGCACACACAATCTTCCTTGATACCTTAACACTCTATCTCCCCCTTTGGAGAAAATCATCACCTTCTGCTTGTGAACTACTTCTTTCAATTGGAACAAGATAGGGTCTTGGTCTTGCTTCTCCTTCACTTCTTACACTAAGGAGAAAGTAGAGCCATTCTGAACATTAACCCCACCTTCGTTGTTCTCCTTAAGTTGCACTCTCAATTGACCCAATCTATGCACTTCCTTCGCTAGTTCTCTCTTTCCTTCCTCTACATGGGCAGTGCTACCCATAGACATCCTACTAAGAGCATCAACAAAAATGTTAACCTTACCTAGGTGGTAAAGAATACTCATATCATAATCCTTGAGCAACTCCATCCATCTCCTCTGCCGCAGGTTGAGCTCTTTCTGGCTGAACACGTACTACAAACTTTTGTGGTCAATGAATACGTCCACATGAACTCCATACAAGTAGTGACGTTAAATTTTAAGTGCGAACACCACTACTGCCAACTCAAGATCATTAGTTGGATGATTCTTCTCATGAATCTTAAGCTGTATGGAAGCGTAAGCTATCACCTTCCTTCTTTGCATAAGTACACAACCCAATCCCACTCGGGATGCATCACAATATATCATGAACTCTCCCGTCCCGTCTGGCAAATTCAACACCGGTGCTATAGTCAATCTAGTCTTGAACTCCTGAAAACGCTTTTCATAGGCCTCAGACCACTGAAACTTGACTTTTTTCTGAGTCAGTCTAGTCAATGGGGCTGACAGAGAGGAGAAGCTTTCAACAAACCTGCCATAATATCCTGTTAAACCCAAGAAGCTCCTTATTTTTGTTAGAGAAGTTTGTCTTGGCCAGTTCTTGACCACTTCAATTTTCTAGGTATCCACCCGAATACCCTCTCCCAAAATAACATGGCCTAAGAAAGCTACGGACTTGAGCTAAAACTCACACTTTGAGAATTTTGCATGTAACTCATGATCTTTGAGTGTTTGCAAAACCACTCTAAGGTGATTAGCATGCTCCTCTTCATCCTTTGAATTTACCAGAATGTCATTAATGAATACGATCCCGAACATATCAAGATACTGTCTGAATACCCTGTTCATCAAGTCCATGAAAGTTGTGGGTACATTTGTCAACTCGAATGACATGACAAGAACTCAAGCAGCCATACCGTATCCTAAAGGTTGTCTTTGGGATGTCACTTTCCCTCACCTTCAACTGGTGGTAACCCAATCTGAGGTTTATCTTTGAGAAACAAGTAGCACCCTAAAGTTGGTCAAATAGATCATCTATTCTAGGAAGAGGATACTTATTCTTTATGGTAACCTTGTTCAATTGCTGATAGGCTATATGCATTCTCAGAGATCCATCTTTCTTACGCATGAATAGGACAGGAGCACCCCAAGATAAGACACTAGACCTTATGAAACCTTTCTCTAGCAAGTCTTTCAACTGTTCTTTCAATTCCTTCAACTCTGTGAGGGCTATTCTGTAAGGTGGAATTGAGATGGGTTTGGCCTCGGGAAGAACATCGATCCCAAAGTCAATCCCCTATCAGGAGGGACTCCAGGAAGACCGTCAGGAAACTCATTTACAATTGGGACTAACTCAAGAGTAACAGATTCAACATCATCAGACTTAACTCTTATGAGGTGGTAGATGCAACCTTTAGAGATCAACTTCCTAGCTATAAGATAAGAGATGAATTTTTGCTTAGTGACAACAGAACTCCCTTTCCACTCTAAGATAGGCTCATTAGGAAATTGGAACTTAACAATACGGGTTCTACAATCAATAGCGGCATAATAGTCGTGAAGCCAATCCATGCCCATTATTACATCAAAATCCACCATCTTCAACTCTACCAAGTTAGCTAAGGTATCTCTATGATAAATAGACACTACACAATTCTTGTAAATTCTCTTAGCTAAGATAGACTCACTAGTAGGAGTAGAAACAGAATAAGGTTCAAGTAAACACTCTGGAAGAACCCCAAACTTACTAGCCACATAAGGGGTCACAAAATACAAGGTGGCATCCAAATCAATTAATGCATAACAATCAAGGGAAAAGACTCGAAGCATACTCGTGATAACATCTGGTGTAACCTCTTGCTCCTGTCGATTGCTCATACCATAAAGGCGGTTCATCTCACCTCATGTACCAGTAGTAGCATCTCTCTGCTGATTGCATGCTGGAGGGGCTGCAGATGATTGTGGTCTGCTGCTCCTCTTACCTCGCCTCCTCTTGGGACGCTCAAAACTGAAGTGACCAGCCTATCCGCATGAATAACAAACATCTCTTTCCATATGACATTCACCCAAATAAAGCTAATACTTGCCACAAGATGGCTTTCCCCTTGTGCCTTAGGTCACACTAGCATGAGATTGGGTTCTGATAACCTTGCAATTTTTTATCATACCTGTTTGACTGCACGCGCGCACTTACTACAAATTGTGCAGGATGAGATGATCTTCTCTGGAAATAGGACTTGTCACCCTTATTCTATCTCTGCGGGCTAGGCTTATATCTCGCTAATCTCGCCTTTCTGCTCATCTTCTTTTCTCTATCTTTCTTCTTGTCCTCCTCCGTCTTTTAGGCATACACCATAGGTTTGGTGATATCCATGCCTGGAATCAGTAAAGCAGCCTTACACTCTTTCTGCACGTGTTTTCCTAGACCAGACACGGACTTTCTCATCCTCGCCCTCATGTATTTCACCATCTCTGGAGCATACCTGGACAACTTGATAAACCAGAGGCTATACACTTTCACGGTCATCCTTTCCTACTTCAAATTCATAAATTCATCCACCTTCGCCTCCCTCAACTCTTGAGGAAAGAAGTGGTCAAGAAAGGCTGTCTCAAACTCTTCCTAAGTTGCAGGCTCCGCATCCTTACCTCTACTCTCCTCCCACTGATTGTACCACATGTTCACAACATCCTTTAGCTGGTAGGAGGCAAGCAAAACTCCCCCGATCTCATCATCATGCATCACCTTCAGAATCTTATATATCTCATCAATAAAGTTCTTTGGGTCTTCTTCCACCTTCGATCCCGTATATACAGGGGGATTCATCCTTATAAAGTCTCTAAGTCTGGTTGCAGTTAAGGGCTCCTGTGAGCTAGAGCTAAGACCTTGGGAACCTTGGCTATTCCCCCAGGAGGCCACCAACTGAGTCAGCATGGTGATAACTCCCCTAAACTCTGCCTATGTAGTGGGAGCTGGCTGGGGATGAGAAGAGGGCGCCTGTGGGACCTCAGCAGTCCTAGCGGGGCATCCCTGTCTCCTAACCTTGGTCTGAACTGGGGCAAATCAGGTTGAACATTCTCAACAGCTAGGCTGGGGCATCTCTCTAAGTGACAGTTCTCTTTGGTAGTATTTTCTATAAGGGTAAAACATACTAGTGAAAATAAGATTTTCATAAGGCTAAACTCTATCGCACGAGCTTAGATCATAGAAGAAGGGTAACACTTCCTAATGTCCTATAGGAGCCTATGAAGTATGGTGCACTATCAAACCTCATGACACCCTTCATGGGTGACACCTTCAAGTATACCCAATCATCCACCTCAAACTCCAAGTCTCTTCTCCTCACGCCCATGTAAGACTTTTGACGGCTCTGTGTGGTCTTCAACCTCTATCGGATGACCTTCACCTTCTCCATGGACTGGTGGACAAGGTCAGGTCTGATCAATTCAATTTCACCAACCTCAAACCAACCAATCGGTGATCTACATCTCCTCCCGTATAATGCCTCATAAGGGGCCATCTGAATGCTGACATAGTGGCTATTATTGTACGCAAATTCAATCAATGGCAGATAATCATCCCAATTACCCTTGAAGTCAATGACATAAGCTCTCAACATATCTTCTAAAGTCTGAATGGTGTGCTCTGTCTATCCATCTATCTGAGGATGAAAAGTTGTGCTCAGATGTACTTTCGTACCTAATTCTTTCTGAAAAGATCTCCAGAATAGAGAAGTAAATTGAGTTCCTCTGTCCGAGATGATGGACAAGGGAACCTGCAACCTTAGAATCTTGTGGATATATAGTCGGGCATACTCCTCAGTAGTATAAGTTGTCTTGACTGGTAAGAAGTAGGCTGATTTCATCATCTTATCACCAATCACCCATATCGAATCATGATGCTCTCGAGATCTTGGTAAGCTAGTGATGAAATCCATGTTGATCGCCTCCCACTTCCATTCTGGAATTTCAAAGTTCTGAGCTAACCCACATGGTCTCTGATGTTCAACCTTAATTTGTTGGCAATTGAGGCACTTAGATACAAATTCAGCAATGTCTTTCTTCATCCCATTCCACCAATAGACTTCCCTCAAGTCGTGTACATCTTAGTAGAACTGGGGTGAATGGAATATCTGGAGCTATGAGCCTCAGCCATGATCCTATCTCGTACTCCATCAACATCTGGCACACGCAATCTACCCTAGTATCTTAACACCCCATCTCCCTCTTTGGAGAAAACCATCACCTTCTGCTTGTGAACTACTTCTTTCAATTGGAACAAGACAAGGTCTTGGTCTTGCTTCTCCTTCGCTTCTAACACTAAGGATGAAGCAGAACCATTTTGAACATTGACCCCGCCTTCATTGTTCTCCTCAAGTTGCATTCCCAGTCGAGTCGATCTGTGCACTTCTTGAGCTAGTTCTCTCTTTCCTTCCTCTATATGGGTGGTGCTACCCATAGACATCCTGTTAAGAGCATCAACAACAATGCTAGCCTTATCTGGGTGGTAGAGAATGCTCATATCATAATCCTTGAGCAACTCCAACCACCTTCTCTGATGCAGGTTGATCTCTTTCTAGCTGAATATGTATTGCAAGCTTTTGTGGTCAGTGAACTTGTCCACATGCACTCCATACAAATAGTGACGCTAATCTTAAGTGCGAACACCGCTACTGCCAACTCGAGATCATGAATCGGGTAATTCTTCTCATGGATCTTAAGTTGTCTGGAAGCATAAGTTATCGCCTTCCCTCTCTGCATAAGCACACACCCCAATCCAACTCTTGTTGCATCATAGTATATCACAAAGTCCTGTCCTGTCTAGCAAAGTCAACACTGGTGTTGTAGTCAATCTAGTCTTCAGCTCTTGAAAACTCTTTTCACATTCCTCCGACCACTGAAACCTGGCTTTCTTCTAAGTCAACTTAATCAATGGTGTTGACAAGGAAGAGAAGCCCTCAACAAATCTGCGATAATAGCCTGCTAAACCCAAGAAGCTCCTTGTCTCTGTTGGAGAAGTTGGTCTTGGCCAGTTCTTAACTGCTTAAATCTTTTGAGTATCCACCCAAATATCATCTCCTGAAACAACATGGCCCAGGAATGCCACTAACTTAAGCCAAAACTCACACTTTGAGAATTTCGCATACAACCCATGGTCTTTGAGCATTTGCAAAATCATTCTAAGGTGATTAGCATGCTCCTCTTCATCCTTAGAAAATACCAGAATATCATCAATAAATAGGATCACAAGCATATCAAGATATGCTATGAAGACCCTATTCATCAAATCCATGAAGGCTGCAGGTGTATTTGTCAATCCGAAGGACATGGCCAAGAACTCAAAGTGGCCATATCTTGTCCTAAAGATTGTCTTTGGGATATCACTTTCTCTCACCTTCAATTGAAGGTAACCCGATTTGAGGTCTATCTTGGAGAAGCAGAAGCAGGTAGCAACCTGAAGTTGGTCAAAGAGGTCATCTACCTTGAGGAGAGGATACTTATTATTTATAGTGACCTTGTTCAACTGTCAATAGTCTATACACATTCTGAGGGACCCATTTTTCTTACGCACGAATAGGATCGGAACACCTCAAGGTAAGACACTAGGCCTTATGAACCCTTTCTCTAACAAGTCTTTCAATTGTTCTTTTAATTCTTTCAACTCTGCAAGGGCCATCCTGTAAGGTGGAATTGAAATTGGTTTGGTCTCGCGAAGTACATCGATCCCAAAGTCAATCTCACTATCAGGATGGACTCCGGGCTGATCATTAGGAAACCTATTCACAATCGGGACTGACTCCAGAGTAGAAGATTCAACATCCTCAGAATTAACTCGTACAAGTAGTAAATGCAACCCCAGGAGATCAATTTTTTAGCTCTAAGGTACGAGATAAATTTTCCCTTAGGAGCAACAGAACTCCCTTTCCACTCTAAAACAGGCTCATTAGGAGATTAGAACTTAACACTCTAGGTTCTACAGTCAACAGAAGCATAACAGGAGTGAAGCTAATCCATGCTCATTATTATGTCAAAATCAACCATCTCCGACTCTACAAAGTCAGCGAAGGTATCTCTATGATAAATAAACACTAGACAATCTCTGTAAACTGTCTCAGCTAAGATAGACTCACCAGTAGGAGTATAAATAGCAAAACGTTCAAGCAAACACTCTGGAAGAGTCCCAAACTTACTAGCCACATAAGGGGTCACAAAGACAAACTGGTACCCGAATAAAGCATGCATAACAATCAACGGTAAGGACTAGAAGCATATCCGTGACAACATCTGGTGCAACTTCCTGCTCCTGTCGATTAACCATAGCATATAGGTGGTTCATCCCGCCTCCTGTTCCAATGGTAGTACCCCTCTGCTGAATGTTCGTTGGAGGGGTTACGGATGACTGTGGTCTGGTGCTTCCCTCACCTCGTCTCTTCATTGGGCATTCATAACTGAAATGACCAGCTTTCCCACACAAATAGAAAACATCTCTTTGCACATGGAACTCACCCAGATGAAGGTTACCGCACTTGCCACACGATGGCTTTCCCCTCGTGCCTTGACCTTGGATCACACTAGCCTGAGACTGATCATCCGTAGCCCTGAAATTCTGATAACCCTAATATTTCTTATTATACCTATTTGGTTACATGGGCGCACTTGCTACAGATGGTGCAGTATAGGAGGATCTCTTCGAAAGTAGGACTTGTTACCTTTATTCTCTCTCTACGGGCTAGGCTCATGTCCTGCAGACTTCACCTTTCTGTTCATCTACTCTTCTCTATCTTTCTTCTTGTCCTCCTTTATCTGCTGGGAATACACAATAATTCCGGGGATGTCTATGCCCAGAATGAGTAAAGCTGCCTTACATTCTTTCTGCACATACCTGCCCAGAATAGACACAAACTTCCTCATCCTCGCCCTCATGTCTTGCACCTTTCCCCGGAGCATATTTTGACAACTTATTAAACTTAAGGCCATACTTCTTCACAGTCATCCCTCCCTGCTATAGATTTACAAACTCATCTACCTTCGCCTCCCTCAACTCTTGAGGAAAGAAGTGATCAAGAAAAGCTGTCTCGAACTCTTCCCATGTCGGGCTTCGCATTTTCACCTCTACTCTCCTCCCACTGGTGGTACCACACATTAGTAACATCCTTTAGCTGGTAAAAGGCAAGCTCAACTCCCTTGAACTCATCAGCGTGTATCGCCTTTAAAACCTTATACATCTCATCAATGAATTTCTATGGGTCCTCTTTTACTTTCGGTCCCGTTATACACTGGCAGGTTCATCCTCGAGAAGTCTCTAAGTCTGGTGGCAGCTGAGGGCTCTTGTGAGCTAGAACTAGGAGCTTGAGGACCTTAGTTATTACTCTGAGAGGCTACCAACTGAGTCAGCATGGTGATGGCTCCCCTAAACTCTGCCTCGGTAGTGGGAGCTGGTTGGGGCTGAGCAGGGGGCGCCTGTGGGACCTCAACAATCCAAGCAGGGGCATCCTCGTCTCATTATCTCCATCTGAACTGGGGACTTAGGTTAGGTGTTCTCAGTAGCAAGGGCTGCGACATCTCTTTGAGAGGTTGTTCTCTTCAGCGGCATTTTCTATAAACGTATAATGCACGAGTTAAGATGAGGATTTCATAGAGTTAAACTCTATCGCATGAATTCAGATCATCAAATAAGGTAAACTTTTTCGAGTGTCCTATAACCTCCTGCTTATGAAGTGTGGTGCACAACACACCCATAAACAAGACTCTACTAGACACGGCTTCATAGACTGCCTTTAAAAGAAAGAAGAACCCATTTTCTTTTGAATCCCTCTCTTTTCGTACCTTCGCTTAATTAGGACACTCGAACTTTGTGCTCTAATACCAAGTTTGTCACGCCCCGGGAGAGTACCTTAGGCGTAACTGGCACTCAGGGACTATTGCTAGCCCCCAAGCGAATCACCTAGTCTCATTGCATTTGTTCATTCAGTTCAATAGCGGAAGATAATAAGAAAAGGCAACCTATAAGTGGCTACAACTATCAACTCAGTCTATCCTAAATGAAATATGAAACGAAAGAATAATCTGAGTGTAAAGAACGAAAAGGGGGTAAAGAACCCCAAACATCGACATTCGTCAATCTATGTCGATAAAGCCTCTATAACTACTGTCTAAGAAGGTACCATGATAGGCCATCGCTACCACAATCAAAGAAAATAACTCAAAGTGCTGAAAAGATAAACGTGTCCTCCGAAAGCAATGGAAGACTCACCACGTCTCTGTATGGGGAGCGAACCTCAACGATTAGCCTGGTAATGTCCTCTATCTACAGAATCTGCATCATAAAACAATGCAGTACCAAAAGAGCATTAGTACGTGGAATGTACTATATATAAAACGGGCTAAAATAAACAGTATACAATATCATCACCTCATCAATCACTCATCCTCAACTCAGAGTAGAAAATAGGACTCTATACCTCACTATCTATCAAAACATTAGACAGTCACATCAACCTCAGAGTACTATCACCATGAAACCTATCTAGGAGTTTCTATAACCGACAATGACCACCTATGAGCCGATGATGATACAATGAAGAGATGTTGTTACCACATCCGTCCAGTACCTTGCCAAGATACAGGATGTCTGTCAAGGATCCTAAAAAAAATTTGTCAAGCCCTCTGCGGGGCAAAAGAAATATCCACTTTCACGGTCCAATCCTCTCCTATGCTGGCCATGTAGTTAATGAGTGCGAGTGACACTCACTCTCACCCATTTCAATGCTAATACTCCTCCCAGGACTCAATATGCTCATAAGTCTGTCAATTCATCAAGAATTTCCATCACTCAACCCCCATGGGCAAGAACACTTAGCTCATCTCATTATCTATCAACTCAAAGAGTATGATTATTCTTTCTAAACTGTTCAGTCTCATTAGTCTCTAAGAACACTAATTCAATCAGTTTCAGTCATCAATATACTCATCTCAGGGCTCAGACTCCAACAATTATCACATTCAGAGAATCAAGGCCCTAAATATTACCCCCCCTAAGTTCCTTCTTAAAGTAATTCACAATAGAATCATGCAAATTAGGTATACAATCTTTACAATAATATATGCAAATAGTAAATACAAGTATGATAATCATCAATTCAAGATAATATGCATAATTTAAGGATAATTTTCAAGAAATTCACCAAGAATTACTACTCTAGACCCATTAACTAACAATTACAATCTAATCTATACATTGGGACACATAGAAGAACAATTCTATGTTTTGGGAAGCCTTTACATACCTAGAGTGAAGAATCACCAAGTCTTCTTCTTACTTGAAACACTCAACTCTTTCTTCTTCTCCTCTTTCAGAAATCACGTTAAGACTTAGAAAAATATGAGTTTTGAAACCCTTTCATTCAATTAATACTCTAAAAAATGATTTTTGGGACTTAAAATTGGTTGAGAATAACCAAAATACCTTTTCCAAAATTTAAAAGAAAACTTTTACTGGCGTACTGGTTTACGACGTGCCAGGGGCGCGGACTAGTACATTTTTTGCTGTTTTTTAGAAATTTCCATCAAAAATTGAAGAAAAATGTAAGTGTGTCTCCGCACCCCCTCCGCGTCACGCCGGGGGTACGGATCAACATTGTTTTGGAAAAAATTAGCAAAAATTATTTTTTGACCCGGTTGTTCTTAAATTGGGTCGAGGCCACTTTCCCACTCAATTTTCTATGTGATCGCAAATCCGGTCTCAAATTTCCAATGGAAGTTTGGAAGACACGTTGTGCGCATGATTACATTTTAGGGGCATTTTGGTAATTTCATGTGGTGTTACAGTGCCATAAAACAGTCTTCAACTTTATGCAACTTCCTTTTGTAAGCTTGGGAGTTTCCTGATGTAAGATCCCTAGGTACGGTTTCGGAGTTTATATAAGTAAGTTCTTTGGGTACAATGTTGGAGTTTATAAAAATGTCTTATCTTCAAAGGGAGTTGCTGACTTAGCATCCCTTCGCGCACGCGATAGAAATGGCAGGAGATTGACCGGTCGAGGTCAAGTGATCTCAGGGGTTTAGGGTGCTTCTCCTCCATAAGTTAAGTTTTGTCTCTTATCCTGGCAAGGTATTGAATGACTCTGGAAATGTGGATGAGATGTTGTATCATCACAAGGCTTATAGTGATGGTTGTCAATTAGAGAAACTTCCTAAGTTAAAGTAAACTAATTCTTGCATACAAAGTTTCAATACATGATTTTGCATTCAACATACACTTATTATTTTATTATAGTATTTGAGTCATGCTTTTAGCTAATTTTGATGTATATTTCCTTATCCCAAGTTTTTGATTTTTAGCCATCTTACATGCTAGTATATTCCATGTACTAACATTCTTTGAACCTACATCGTTTCATGAAGAAGATATAAGTGATAGAGTCCCTCAACAGATATACCGTTGAGGACCGACAATTCATTAGCTATTGGTAAGGCCCCCTACCAATTAGAGGTTTAGGAGTACTTAGTTCTATTTTAGTACTTAATTTTGTTGTGGTTACCATGGACCTGTCGTGGTTCTTGTTTTTGATTATTTTGATTAGAATTTTTATAGACCGGATTATGTAAGTTTCAGTCCTACTTTCAGCTATTGTTGAGATATTTCTTTTATTTAGTCTCGTTGAGATTATTACAGCCGCCTTAGTTCATTATATCTAAGCTTATTATACATTGTTTAGGTCTTTCGCTGAGTAAGTAACCAGGCTAACTAATTCACTTGGGAACAGAAATGGTTCTGGATGTTGGCCACTTCCAGGGTGTAGACTCAGAGCATGACACATGATACTCTATATGGATAAAACAATCCATCTTGAAAAAAGTTAAATAATTTATTAGTATTAGTGAAAAGATAAAGATTAAAATACCACACCTATAGAAAAGAAAATATTTTTTCGAAGAAAAATAAATATTTTTCTTACTTCACTCCAGCACCTCCTTCCACTATCCCCCATACCCCCTCCCCTCCCTCCCCCCAGCTTGTCTAGAGTTCATCCTGTGTTCCATGTGTCTATGCTAAAAAAGTACCATGGGAATGAAGATTACATCATTAAATAGGATTCAGTGTTATTAGACCAGAACCTCTAATATGAGGAAGTGTCAATCACTATTATTGATTGGGATGTTCGAAAGCTGAGAAACAAAGAGTTAAGCTTGTGAAGGTGCAATGGAAGCATCAGTCAGTCGAATAAGCAACTTGGGAGATCGAGAGGGATATGCAAGATAAATATCCATAGTTGTTTGATGATTCAAGTACTACTCTATCCTTGCCTTAGTTTAGTTTTTCTTGTTTGATCATTTAGGAAGGAGTGATAGGTAAATTGATATATATTGTAACAACCTAACCCAATTGTTATGGATAGGCCAATAAGGAAAAAAATTGGGCCAAAAAACTTCTAAGTAGTAAATTGAAAATTTTGAGCCTATGTCAGTTTTAGATAAAATCTGAGTCATGTGAGATCTGGGGCAATTCATTAAGGGATTGAGAGTTGGATTATAAGTTTAATCATCTAAGTAGATAGTTGAGATGATAAAGAGCCTGCATGACTTTATGGAACTGAATTTGAGTGACTATAACTCCCACAATTGATCTTGGTATTAAGGATATATTTTGGAACGCCATGGTTTGAGAGTATGTTATAAATCTGGGGTTAGGACATAAGTCATGAAGTTTTTGTCTCTAATCCATTGTGGCGGGATTGATCCTATTATGGCGATGCTACCATGGCAGGGTAAGTTGCTGCCGTGGCGGGGTAAGTTGCTACCACAGTAGAACAGTCGCAGGTTTAAGCTTCAAAAAAGTTTCAAATTCGTTCTTATTTCTCTCACTTCATCTTTGAGAGACTAGAAACAACCTAGGGTTATTCTTCTTTAGTTTTCCACCAATATCTTGCTAAAGATAAGTAAATCGATTTCTTAACTTCTATTTTAATTCCTAGATCTTAGATTCCAAGGACAATTGATATAAAGAAAGATTTTGACCTGTAATTAATGGTGGATAAAAGTCCTAACTGGGAGAGATGATCATGGAATTGGCCAAAGTTAGGATTTTTCTACAATTCGAATAAATTAGGCTATTATTATTGATGGTGTGTATTCACTGATTGCTTATAGACCAAAAATGAGCTAGGACTTTCAAAAAAAAGGGAAATCTCTAATTTTATAGAGTTCAAGGCTTGAATTTGAGGGTAGATGATCATGGATCACAAAGGCCTTCTTGTAAATGTGAGGGTCAAGGAACGTGACCCTCCGCGAGCTCGGAATGTTAGCTCTACATGCACTAGCAACCAACTAGTGCTGAACCTGGAAAAGGGAGATTTCTCTTTGATGGGGGTTCAGAACTCATCCAGGACCCCATCGACATAAACAAACTATGCTATCCAACTGAAAATGACATTTCAGACTCAATGGAATTGATGAATTTTTTAACAGAGGTGATTTTAGTGAAAAATTGACCAAAGTCAACAATTTCAAGGATTTAACTTCAAAAATACAAAAAACGGCTACAAACTCATTTCAGACACCTTGATAACTAAACAAAGGGCCATTCTAGGTCAAACTCAACGTTTTAGAATTAACAGTGCTGGAAGATTTTGCATCCAATTGCAGTTGCCCAAAATGTTGACCGAAGTTGACCGTTTCAAGAATTGAACTATAAAATTCTTGAGGCCAAAAACTCACTCCGAACACCTTGGGACCCAAAACAAAGGTCACTCTAGACCAAAGTTGCTGTCCAAAGCTAACCGCACTGATGGAATTTCTTTCCGAGCTCATTTTCCCAAAAAATTGACCAAAGTCAAACTTAGATCAAAACTTTACTTCTAAAATAACTTTTTGTACAAACTCAAAATGGAAAACCCAAAACCTAAACCAACCTCCCTCCTAGACTAAAATGGACCTTCCGAAGCTGACGAAACTATCAGAATTTTCATCTGATGCTCGGATCCCTAGATGTTGACTAAATTCAACTCTTTCCAACTTAAAGCTCTAACAAAAACTTCTAGAAAACTCATTTAATCACTTCGGAAGCATGTCATCCATCCCAACACTACTTAATAACTATATCGGCGCTAGGGAGAGGGGCAAAATGATAACTTCACATGAGCGCACGAAAATGACCTTAGAGGTAATTACACTATTAAGATTTAATTTATAAATTCAAAATTAGTTCTTTTCTTTTATAATGGTAATTTTCCTATATAGTGAGAGAGAGTGTTATATTCATATTGAAGGTGTTGAGATCATTTGAACTCATTGATTACCGTTAATTAACCATCTATTACTATTAGTTTTAACATACACATTTGATTTAATTACATAAAAAATTTACAATGATTTAGAAATTTTCAGTGTGATAGATAGGAGTGTACATGGATCATGTTGGTTTGGATACTTTAAATATCAAACCAAATCATTTCTGTTGAATTTTTAAATATATAAAATAAATCAAATCAATATAGCTCGAACTTTTCAACCTTAGATTTTTTGGATTTCTCGAATTTTTGATTTTTTCCTATTCTTTTTTATTTTTTAAAAGTTTCTCGTACGTGTTTTTGTAATTTTTTTTTATATTTTTCAATAAAGTATTCATAAAAACATATACTTGTGCTTCAAATATTTTTTTAGTCATACCAAAATACAAATATCTAAGATATTGTTAAGGAAAACACAAAATATGATATGAGTGAAGATATTAACATCCAATAAAAAATAATAATGAGATCATATAAAATAAATAATGATAAAATAAGTCATAATAAAATATCATAACTTTAAAGTTCTAAATTATACTAAAATAAGTATAATTTGTACTTATTAATTACATGAGTAAATATTATAGAAAAATTAATATTAGGTTATGTATTTTAATTGTCTAAACCAATGTTAAATTAAAGAAAAAATATTATTTATATTGTCATTTTTAGTATTGATTTGAGCTTTAGAGTTACTTATAAGGAAAACTTACTTAAATATACCATATTTTTAAAAAAAATATTTACCATTATAGCCATATAAATTAATTTTAATACATGTATAACTGACTTTTAATATATAATTTAGATTTTTTAATCAAAACAAGCCTAATACATTTTAAGATACTTACTAATTCATTTATATTACAGGCAAATTTATTTTTCTACATAGTATAATATATCTATATTATATGCGCAACTCACTTTTAATAGATAATATAAATTTTTTCACCAAAATAATATAATACAATTATAATACATGTAATACATAGAACCATTGATATAGACGGTAAATATGATATACCTAAATAATAAGTTAAAAATATATTTAAACATAGTAAATATTTTATAAAAGAAACTGAAGAATGTAATTATCCATACTATATTTATGGACTATATCCTTTATTAGACCATTTTAAATCAAACTTGAATATATATATATATATATATATATATATAT
>JAOTQR010149694.1:0-19374 GCA_025774065.1 Solanum ossicruentum
ATTTGATTAAATTTAAGCTATACTTCAATCCCAACAATTTATCCCAATTAATAATTAACCTTAAGAAATTTCGGGGTCTAACACATAGCCTCAGTAAGTATAAATCAACTAGGGGTGCCAAAATTGAGCCCAATCAGCCCAACATGATCCAACCTATTGAAGTTTGAGCGGATTAATAAACCTGCCCAATTATTAGCTCAACTCATCTCAATCCAACCCATTTCAACCTAATTAAATTTGGTTGATATGTAACCTGAATTAATTCATGAGAGATCTTATTAAAATATTTTTAAAACATTTTTTTTCAATTTTATATGTACTATATAGCCATAGTAAATAAAAATATAATTTAATTAATTATTAAAATATTTAAAAAGAACAAATAAAATAAGTAAACTTTAGTAATAATTGGGTCAAGTTGGGTATTGATCAGCTTTATAACCCATTACTCACCCCTTTTTGATCCAACCCATTTTGACCCAAGCAAATTTGGGTTGGATTGGGTCTTGACCCATTTGGAATCTTGACCTATTATAACCCACTCAAATTTGACCCAACCTACCCAATTGCCACCCTAAAATCCACTCATGGAATAAGCTTCAATGGATATTCATGCATATATAGTCAATACTTGAAAAATCCAAACTCTAATCATGTTTATAATGTATAATAAAGTTTACCGTAAAATATGCAACACTAAAATCATGAAATTTGACAAGAGGGAAGGTCTGGTTTTATGGGTGAAAGGATCACATGAATGAACCCTACATACCTTATCAACTTAATGAGGAGAATACCCAACTTGGAGAGGATGAAGCAAAATCCTAGTTTGTTTCCTTCTTCTTGAAAGCTTGAAGACTTGAGAGTAGTTGAGAGAATTTTTGGGACATAGGTTATTTTGAGTGAGTGGGTATCACGACCCAAACTAGGGCTTAGACGTGACATGGCAAACAAGGAACCAGAAGGAACCCCAATCAAGCCTCTTAGCATATCATACATACATCCTTGGTTGTGGAAGTAAGAATAAACAATAGCAGAAAACATAACCAAGGGAAATTGGGACTAAGGGAGAGAGAGTGAGTTTAATACTTGAATAACATAGATGAGCCAACGCTCAAGCATAATACATAACTTATTCAACAACACCTATACATAGAGAACTTAGTGGGGGCCAAAAGAAGCAACGGACTCACCCTCATAGTCAAAAGCATATAACATAAAGAGAGTCAATACACAACATAAATCAAGAGAAGTATGTCCTTGTAGTTGAGGATTTGCGCTTTGAGAGAAATTGTACTAGCCTTAAGGAGGTGAAAGGTGATCAAATGGAGCTCCGGTTCCTACATGGTAATATCATGTAGGCATAGAGTATGCATTAGTACGTTTGAATGTACTTAGTATGTAGGATGCAGTGCAATAAGAGATAGGCAATACAGACAAAATGCAACATTATAATCAATGGATAGCATATTAACAATATGACATGCATGAATGATACTTAAAGTAAAACATGCTTATATATAACATATTACATATGTAAGAAGAGACCAACATTAAAATGGATTGTCACACACCACCATCCAAGGTGATTGAGGTATTAACCCCTCAATTGGTTTATTGACATTACACCCTCCATCATAGTGGTCAAGGTATCAACCCCTCAACATGGTTAATGGATATCACACCATCCATCATAGTGGTCAAGGTATCAACTCCTCAACATGGTTAATGGACATCACACCCTCCATCATAGTGGTCAAGGTATCAACCCTCAACATGGTTAATGGACATCACAACCTCCATCATAGTGATCAAGGTATCAACCCCTCAACATAGTTGATGGACATCACACCCTCCAACATTGTAGTTGAGGCAAAGGACCCCCTCCACAAAGTATAGTCAACTTGTAACACTGTAGATGATTTTCATGAAACGAACGCACACATATCATCCTTTCATCATCATAAAGTCAGTTAAACTCATATGCCAAGCATTAGACCTTCAAAAACTCAAGATATATTAACCAAACATTTTATCAAACACTTGATGGGTGTGCAATGCTAGTGTAAAACCATGCAATTCAGGAGTGAAATTATGCAAGCAATTCAATGTAAAACCACACACCAACACTTGGTAATACCCTCAAGCAATGTACATGAAAACCCCTCATCAAAACTCAAAGTAGATCATAGATCCATAGATCAAAACTTGCTTAAACAATTACACTTTTATGAAACCCCAATATAGTTCATAGTCAAATTCATACATAAACTTAGAAACATACAATTTATGCAAAAAAGAAGGTTGGGCACTATGGGTGAAAGGACCCAATGGTTGAAATCACATACCTTAGACTTCGAGTTTCTTAAAATTGTGTTGTAAAAGAATTGGAGCTTGGAAGTGGGACTTGGAATCCAAAACTTGTTCTTGAATTTCCTTAAATTTCTATTGGGTTTTTAATTGAGGCTCTTGAGAGCATTTCAAAGTGTATTTGAATCAGTTTGATCCTTTGTAATAGGGTTTAGGTCTTTTGGGGAGGTTTGGATAGCATTAGAAGTCCACAAAGATCATTAGAATAAATAAAATTTATGAAAATGCCATTAGTGAAACGGAGGAAAAATTAGAAATGTATTCCCCCAAAGAAGGCTTCACTGGTCATGTGGAACTCAACAGGTTGTGTGGAGTGCCCGTGAGATGGGACCTAGACAAAAAAACTGGAATTGGGACACTTGGAAAGAAGTTATCATCAACGTCAATTTGACGGGCCACTTCATGGGCCGTGTGATGTTACATGGTCCGTGTAGTGGTCCGTCCAACTATACTTAGAGAAAAATGTTGCAGCACCACATGCCCAAGGCTTATAAACCATCTAACCTGCCAAGGCGCCTCAAAGGTTGGCGCCACACTTAGTCAAAAACTCCCTCCCATGCTTACCTTATTCATTTGCACACACTCCACAACAGACCACACGTCCAGTTGCAAGCCACACGACCCGTGCCACTGGCTGTGCCCCATGCCATAGGCCAAAAATGGCCTTTTCCAGCTAAAGGCTGCCTAGACGGCCCATCCAACACCTCACTATCCTTCTAAGAGCCCATGTGGTTTCAAGGCACTAGTGGGTCTCACGAAAATGGTCATAACCCCTTTATCCAACCTCGGAATAAGGTGAAACCAAGTGCATTGGAACACTAACCCAAAGGGATATCATTTGACATTTCGTGGGCTATCCAGTTCCAAGTTTGCTAAAAATTATGCTCATGTAAAGTTGACCCTTACATGATCCATCACCCAAAGCTCAACTGTAGGGAAGCCTTGAACTTGTCTAAGCACTAGAAGTCTCCAATGACCCTAATACACTCTCCACCTACACAAATAAGGCTAACATGGATACATAAGAGCATGTAGTTATGGGTGTCCTAATATCTCCCCCTTGGAAATATTCGTCCCTGAATGTCAGAGAACGTACATAGGGAAAGTAATCATGAATAGTTTAGCCCAACATGGTTGCAACAAATGCACTTAAACATAATTTTCAAAAAGTGTCGACGTAAACATCAAAAATCACCATAACTTGCCAATATAGACATGAATGCATGCAATGACATAAGGGCCGAAACTTAAGGCTTGAAAATGCATAGGAGAACTTATATTAGTACTTTAGGCTGAGTAGAGTGGAAGAGCTATGGATATCTTTTTTGCATGTCTGCCTCAGCTCCCCATGTGGTACTTTCAACTTGATGATTCTCCCAAAGGACCTTGACGAGCACTATATCCTTATTAAGCAATCTTCCTACCTATCCATCTAATATCTCCACCGGGACCTTCTCCTAAGACAATGCATCCTCCACAGCACCCACAATCTCAAAGAGGTCTATAACACTTAAGTCACCAACACATCTCTTTAACCTAGATGCATGAAGAAGCAGACGAACCATACCCATATCCATAGGCAACTCCAATTCGTAGACCACCTTACCAATTCTCCTCAAATACCTATAAGGACCCTCACACCTTGGGCTTAATTATCAACCTTACACACCTAGCCCACCTTGCTACCTAAAGCCATCATCTCCCCCTTGGGAGTGAACCCCCATTCTCAACTTCACCCAACATCATTCCCAACCTAGTCAACTGGTAAATTCTCCAACCACCCCTTTTTGTCAACCCAAAGATTCTTACTTCCCATAATTAGCAAGCAACCTCACATTCATCAAAATTTATAACATCACCCTCAAATGATCCAAAAGCTCTAAATAAGTCAACACTTCATCACTATAGACCACCACAAGCATGACAAGGTAGGTTTTAAGACCCTATTCACAAAATCCATAAACATAGCAGGTGCATAAGTCATCCAAACAACTCCACCATGACTTAAAATGCTCACTGCTAGTCCGAAAAGACATCTAGGGATATCCCATACCCTCATTCTCACTTGGGAACAAAAACGTTAATCGAAGATCAATCTTATAGAAGTGACTAGCCCATTGAAGTTGGTCAAATAGATCATAAATCCTTGGGAAAGGGTACTTATTATTTATGATGACACTAATAAGTTGTCGGTGGTCAATACATATCCAAAGGGAGCTATCTTTCTTCCACACAAACTATATTTGAAAGCTCACAACGAAGGACGTCAAGGAACTCATCTATCATCGGGATAACTCAATGGTAATAACTTAGGTTCAACACCTCCAACTCTTACAAGATAAATATTATCCTTAGGGATCAATTGTACCTTAAGACAAGAAACGGGCTTACCTCTTCACTACCACTCAAGAACGGGTTTATTAGGGAATTGGAATCTACCTCCAAGTGTCCTACAATCAATAAGAACACAATATGCATTAACCAATCCATTCCCAGAATGACCTCAAAATCTACCACATCTAATTCAACAAAAATTACAAGACAAGACCTAAATGCAATATGAACACAGAAAAATTTCTACAGACCTTTCTAGCAACAATAGACTCATCAATGGGGCAGACACCAATAAATTCACATAACAATTCAGAACACACATGAAGCCCACTAGCAACAAAAAGGAATGATGAAGGAAAGAGGAACACCCAAACCTTCCCATGCATGCACAGCAAAGTGAAAGGAAACATCAACATCCCAGTAGCCACATCTACTCCTTGAGCCTCTTGGTCAACATGATCACCTTTACCCTTGACGCGTTCAAGAGGACAATCCTTCCTCTTATAGCCCTAAGCATTTGTGCCCCTTAAACATGGGCCTCTATGCCTCTTATAACACCTTGGGCACCTAGAATTGGGCATCACACCACCACCACATTTGGCACTTTTTGAACTTTTCTTCAAAACGGGCCCTCTTGGCCCCTCTCTCCTCTCTCTTACCACTTGAAGTCTCAGGTGCACTCATTTATTGACTAAGTTGAGTTGTCAACTTTGTCACCACTTTGGCAAATATCCATAAAGCATTGCATACCTCCATATTTGGTATATCATCGTCCTGAGTAGCTTGAGACATATTCTGAAACGAATGATTAAAATAAGAAATAAGTCTTAGGAGACTTAACTCTATCGCACTACATAGATCAAGAAGGGAAGCATTTCCTAAAACACCTCATAACCTCTCATTCAAAGTCATGGAGCACTTCACAACCATGAATAAGACTTTAATCAATGTCGTGTGTTGGACGCCGAGGACCATTAACAACCTAGTGATCTGATACCAAGTTTGTCACGACCCAAACTAGGGCCTAGACGTGACATGACAAATGAGGAACCTGAAGGAACCCAAATCAAGCCTCTTAGCATATCATACACCCATCCTTGGTAGAGGAAGCGAGAATAAACAACAAGAGAAAACATAACTAAGGGAAATTGGGACTAAGGGAGAGAGAGTTTAATACATGCATAACATAGATGAGCAAACATTCAAGCATAATACATAACTTGTCCAACAACACCTCTAGACAAAGAACTTAGCAAGGGGCCAAGAAAAGAAGCCTGGATCACCCTCATAGTCAAAAGCATATAACATAAGGAGAGTTAATACAACATAAACCAAGAGAAGTATGTCCTTGGAGTTGAGGACTCACGCTTTGAGAGAAATCATACTAGCCATAAGGAGGAGAAAGGTGATCAAATGAAGCTTTGATACATACATGGTAAAATCATGTACGCATAGAGTATGTGTTAGTATATTTGAATGTATTAAGTATGTCGGATATAATGCAACAAGAGATAGGCAATATAGGAAAAATGCAACATTATAAGCAATGGATAGTATAACAACATTATGGCATGCATGAATAATACTTGAAGTAAAATACACTTATATAGAACATATTACATATGTAAAAAGAGACCAACATTATGATGGATTGTCACCCCTACCATCCAAGGTTATTAAGGTATCAACCCCTCAATTTGTTGATGGACATCACACCCTCCCTCATAGTGGCCAAGGTATCAACTTGCAATAATATAGATGCTTTTTATGAAACCAACACATACATATCATCCTTTCATAATCATAAAGTCAATTAACTCATATGCCAAGCATTAGCCTTTCAATAACTCAAGATACAATAACTGGACATTTTATCAAACACTTGGTAGGTATGCAATTCTAGTGTAAAATCATGCAATTCAACAGAAAAATTATGCAGGAAAAATCAATGTAAAACCACCCACCAACACTTGATAATACCCACAAGCAATGTACATTAAAACCCCTCATTAAAACTCAAAGTAGATCATAGACCCATAGCTCAAAACATGCTTAAACAATCACACTTTTGTGAAACCCCAACATAATTCATAGTCAAATTCATAGTAAGTAAGATCCATTAGTAAATCAACTTAGACCATGGGTGAAAGGACCCATGGTTGAAACCCACATACCTTAGACTTTGAGTTTCTTGAAATTGGGTTGTGAAAAACATGAAGCATGGATGTGGGTCTTGGAATCCAAATCATGTTCTTGAGTTTTGTTGAATTTCTATTGGGGTTGTGTGGAGGCTCTTGAGAGGATTCCAGAGTGCATTTGAGATGAGTGTAATGAGTTTGATCCTTTGGAAAAGGATTTAGGTCTTTTGGGGAGGTTAGGATAGCATTAGAAGTCCAAAAAGATCATTAGAATAGATAAAATTTACGAAAATTTCATTATTGAAACGGAGAACAAATTGGCAAAGTGTTTCCCCACTGAATGCTTCACTGGTCATGTGGCACTCCACTAGTCAACGTCACTTTGATGGGCCACTTCACGGGTAGTGTGATGTTACACGGTCCATGTAGTGGTCCATCCAACTACACTTAGAGAAAAATGTTGCAGGAAATCCCACGCCCAAGGCTTATGAGCCATCTAACCTGCCACCACCCATCAAAGGTGCCTGTGGCACCACCCTTAGTCAAAAACTCCCTCCCATGCTTACCTTCCTTACTTCCACACACTCCACAACCAACCACATTTTCAGTGGCAAGTCATGTGGTGCGTGCCACTGGCCGTGCCCCATGCCTTAGCCCAGAAATGGCCTTTTCCTGCTCAAGCTTTTCTAGACGGCCCGTCCAATACCTCATTGTCCGTCTAAGTGACCATATGGTTTCACTACACGGGAGGGTCTCACGAAAATGGTCATAACTCCATCTGACCTCAAAATGAGGTGAAAAAAGTGTAGTGCAAAGCCAATTAAAAGGGCTTTCATTTGACATGTTGTGGGCCATCAATTCCAAGTGTGCTAAAACTTATGCTTAAGTTTACCATTGCATGATACAACACCTAAGACTCAACTTATAAAGAACCCTTGAATTTGTCGGTAGTAGAAGTCTCCCATGACCCCAATACACTCTCCACCTACACAAACAAGGCTTGAAACATGGATGCATAAGAGCATGGAGTTACGTGGTGTCATAGTGGGAATATGGTGGATTAGGGTTGAAAATGGATGATATAGGGCACACAAGAGGCAAAACGACGAGGTATTGCGCTTAGGGTATAAGGAAACGGATAAAATACCCTTTTCAAATCTTACTGGATAGATTCCATGAATTCCCATCTATGGGTTGTAATTCACACCACGACCCATAGAGTGGGTTGTAGATAAAAGACCATTTAACAGTGCTTTACTAAAATGGGCATAACTTTTTGGTCCGAACTCCAAATGAGGTAAAACCAGTTACGGGTTGGAATGATAATTCGAAAAGCTTTCATTTGATGGGTGATTCAGCTTCTACTTCATTGCATGCTAAGAGATATGATGATTTGAAGTTGACACATATATGAACTCGTACTAGAACTGAGGCGATTGAAATCATTTGCACTTGACTTGACGAGAGGGGAGCTTGGAATTGCATGAGAGGTCTTGGAGAGGCTGGATAAGGATTTTATGGAAATAGGAAGAGTTGGAAATTCCCCTTAAAAATTTACTGGATAGGACTACGAGACCCAGTGTATGACTCGTATCACTATTTACGAGTCATAGTAGACCTTTTGTAGACCAAGGGTCCCTGAGAGTTAAGCTAATAGAATTTGTCACGAGACCCTTATTTCCACATACACGACTTGTAAAGTGACTTAAGAGTCATAGACCCTTTCGTAACCCCTGACAGCTCAACTTTTCCAAGCCTATTTCTTGCATGTCATCTACCCCCACAAGTGGGATCTTAAATGACGCATAGCAAAAAATAATTTTTCGCTACGGAAGCCGAGGCAGTGTGCCTTATGATGGCGTCGTTCCTTATCTGGAGCGCGGCTCAGTGTAATCTGAGCCTTTGTATTGGGTCCACATCGCGCCTATGGCACGGACCAGTGCAATATTTTCCTTATTTTCCAATTTTCACTCAAGGGCTTTTAGGTAATAACCCAATGCCCATTTAAATGACAAATCCTCCTTCCTTGGCCATTTTTCAACTATAAGACTCTCAAAAACCCTCTATTAATCCTCCCAATTCAATATCAAATCCTCCATTTAATCCTAAGAATCTCAAGAACCTTCTTTGGATTTCAAAAACCCGACTCAAAACTTAAGTCTTCCTCTATTTTTCTTAAAAAAATAAACTCCAAGGTTCAGGTATGTGGGTCTTCATCCATGGGTCCTTTCACCCATGGAGCCCAACTCTCTCTTTTTATGAAATTTCATGATTTTAAGATTTAATTCTTCAAGGGTACTTTCTATTATGCATTATATACATGAGCTATATTTGATTTTATCAAGAATTAATTGATTGTGCATGAATACTTATTGGAAGCTTATTCCATGAGTTGATTTGAATCTATTGAGATTGTGCATGATATGAACTATAAAAACTATGGAGAATTGTGAAGTTTTAAAATGGATTTCATTGTACCCAAATTAAGGGTTTTATTATAATGTTTGTGGATTGTCTTGCATGACTTTGAAATGATTTGATTCTACTCTTTCTTGTCTTATACTCTTAAATTTCATAATTTGGAGCATGTGTTCTCATACCCACCATGCTTGACTGAATTTACATGACAAGGATTCTTATGTTGATTAAAGATTATTGAATAATTTGTAAGACAAGAATGATATGATAAGTTATGAGCTCCCAAGCATGTATTGAACTCATGAAAAATTTCTATGATTTACAAGAATTATGTTGAGCCCTTATTCTATATTCCTACCCTCTTGTGAGTGACTAATGTTTATATGGGGGGGGCGGGTCAAGCATGATATATATTTACCCATATTCCAAGTACTAATGCATACTTTATGCCTACATGATATCATAATATAGGGACAAGAGCTCCTATTGATCCTCCCCCTCCACGTGGCTAGACGACTTTTTGAAGGCTACTATTGGTGAGTCCTCCACTCTGGTAGGGCATTTTACTTTACTTTCATGCTTTTCTTAAGACTTGTCTTATATTTTTGGATACTTATCTTTGAGGGTGATCCCGGGAGATGTCTTAGCCCCCGCTCCATCTGAAGTAGAGGTGATGTTGGATATGGATTTCATGTACTGAGCATGACTTCTATTTTATCTATGTTAATATGAAAGACTTCCCTTTGTCCCTTATTTCGCTCTATGCTCTTTTATGTTGATAATGAGATGGAAGTCCCAAGTCTCGCTTACCTTAAACTCTTTTGTTTCTTCTTGTTGTCTTATTTTGCTTCCGTAATCAAGCACGTGCAAATGATATGCTAAGAGGCTCATTTGAGGTCCCTTCGGTTCCCCATTCACCCTGCCACATCTAGGCCCTAGGCTTGGGTCTTCAAATGCTTGATGTCAAAGCACTAGGTTGTTAATGGTCCTCAAGAATGCAACACACCACGCCAAGTAGAGTCTTGTACATGGTTGTGAAGCGCGCCACAACTATGAATAGGATGCTATAAGGCGTTTTAGGAAATGGTTCAATTCTTCAAGATCTATGTAGTGCTTATGTTTAGATAAGGTTTCCTTCCCTAATGGGAAAGATCTTTTAGGTCATGCCTCTACCAACAAGAAGGCTACAGAGGGCTCCCACACCCGAGGAGGGTCCGGCACATCTGGCTCCCCAAGAAGGAGTGGATGCATATGTCGAATTCTGAAATGCCATTACCATGTTGGCCCATGCCATGACTACTCAATTGAACCAAGGACCCCAAGCTCCTCATGCTCTTATTCCAGCCTCAAGGGTGAGGGACTTCACAAGGATAGACCCTCCGAAGTTTCATAGCTCCAAAATGGAGGAAGATCCCTAAGAGGTCATTGATGAGATATATAAGGTGCTTGCTATTATGGGGGTGAGTTTAGAGGAGAAGGTGGAACTTGCGGCCTACCAACCCAAGGGTGTTTCATAAATTTGGTTCACTCAATGGAAGCTAGAGAGGGGGAACAATGATCCCATCCTATGGGAGGAGTTCAAGAACGCCTTCCTCAATCAATTCTCCCCTATTGATTTTGGAGAGGCAGTGATTATGGAATTCTTGAATCTCAAACAAGTCTTCATGAGTGTGAAAGAGTATGATCTCAAATTCAATAAGCTCTCAAAGCATGCTCCTCACTTGGTTGCCGATACTAGCGTACGAACAAACAAGTTTGTATCGGGGGTGTCCGACATGGTGAATGAAGAATGTTGCACTGCTATGCTTATGGGTGACATGGACTTGTCTAGGCTCATGACCTATGCTAAATAACTTGAAGGGGAGAAGCTTAAGAATAAAAAAAGTGGGAAATTTAAGAGGGCCCGATTTTATGGTGGCTTTCAAGGTGCTAAGGGTGGCCATTTCCAACAAGGTCACAAATTCGAAGGTCAAGGGTCCTCCAATGCTCCAAACAAAAGGTTTTATAATGACAGGGTGCCCAACCCAAGGTTTAAAGGTGGTAATGGTGGGATAACTCTCCCAAGGTGCCAAAGGTTTGGAAGAAATCATGGTGTCCCATACTTGAACGATTTTAATTCTTGCTATTGGTGTGGGAATGTAGGCCACAAGATTGTTGATTACACGCCGCTATTCTCAAAACAAGGTTAAGGATAGTCTTCCTCAAGGCCAAGGTGATTATCTGGGTCAAAAGGCAAAAAGAGGCCAATACGCGAGTGCTCCATGATAAAGTCAGTTTTATGCTCTCCAAGGAAGACAAGGAGTGGATGAGGTGCCCAATGTTATTACTGGTATGTTAAAGATTTTTTTATTATGATGTATATGCTTTATTAGATCCGGGTGCCACTCTTTCCTTCATTACTCCTTTTATTGCTACTAAGCTTCGTGTGTGCTCTGAATTGTTATGTGAAACCTATGAGGTGTCTACCCTAGTTGGTGAGTCCTTATTTCTTAAAAAGTCTATAGGGGTTTCACTGTGTCTATATTGCATAAAGTCTTTGCTTGTGATTCTTTTGAACTTGACATGTTGAATTTTGACATTATTCTTGGGATGGATTGGTTACATGCATATCATGATTCTATTGATTGTAGAACTCATAAAGATAGGTTGCAAATTTCTAATGAGTATGTCTTTGAGTGGGAAGGTCATAATTCAATGGTTAAGGGTAGGTTCATCTCTTGTCGTAAGGCCCAGAAATTGATTTTTAAGGGTTCCATTTACCATCTTGTGTGGATTAGGGATGTTGAGTTTAAAGTCCACCCTATTGAGTCGGTTCTAATGGTCAATAAGTTTCTTGTTGTCTTTCCCGATGAGCTTCCTGATGTTTCTCCCGAAAGGGAAATAGATTTTGGCATAGACCTCCTCCCCGATAAACAATCTACTTCTATTCCCCCATATCGTATGGCCTCGGCGGAGTTAAAGGAGTCGAAGGACCAATTGAAAGATTTATTGTAAAAAGGTTTCATAAGGCTTATCAAGTCATCTTGGGGTGCACTGGTGTTGTTTGTAAGAAAGAAAGATGGTTCACTTAGAATGTCCATTGACTACCAACAACTCAATAAGGTTACTATAAAGAACAAGTATCCTCTACCACGAAGAGATAACTTATTTGATCAACTACAAGGGCCTCGTTATTTTTCTAAGATTGATTTAATGTCCGGGTACCACCAAGTGAGGGTGAAAGAGTGTGATATTCCAAAAATAGCTTTTTGGACTATGTATGGGCATTTGAATTTTTGGCGATGTCCTTTGGCTAGACTAATGCATTGGCAATATTTATGGATCTCATGAATAGGGTCTTTAAACTCTACCTTGACATGTTAGTGATAGTCTTCATTGATGACTTATTGATTTACTGCCAAAGTGAAGAAGAACATGTGAATCATTTGATAGTGGTGTTGCAAATTTTAAGGGATGAGGTTGTTTACTAAATTTGATAAATATGAACTTTGGTTGAAAGAGGTTGCATTCCAAGGGCATGTGGTGTCGGGAGATGGAACTAAAGTGGACCCTAAGAAGATCAAAGTGATAAGGAATTGGCCTGGGCCCTTGACTCCGATGGATATTAGAAGTTTCTTGGGTTTGGCGAGGTACTACTAGAGGTTTTTGAATGGTTTCTCTTTAATTGCTTCCCTTATGACAATTGATACAAAAGAAGGCAAAATTTGTTTGGACCGATGAATGTGAAAGAAGTTCTCAAACTTTGAACGGCAAGCTTATCTCTGCTCCTACTTTGGTTTTACCAGAAGGGCTAGAAGGATTTTTGGTTTATTGTGATGCCTCAAGGATTGTTTTTGGGTGTGTATTAATGAAAAATAGCAAGGTTATAGCATATTCTTCTTGACAACTAAAGGTGCATGAACATATTATCCCACTCATGATCTTGAATTAGCGGTCATGGTATTTGCTTTGAAAAATATGGTGTCACTATTTGTATAGGGTTCATGTTGATGTATTCACTTATCACAAGAATCTCCAATATATGTTCACACAAAGGGATCTTAATTTGAGACAAATAAGGTGGTTAGAACTCCTTAAAGATTATGATATATGTGTGCACTATCATCTCGTCAAAGCTAATGTTGTGGCGATGCTCTTAGTAGAGTGTCCACGGAGAGTGTAGCTCATATTGATGATGGAAATAAAGGGGTGGCTAGAGAGGTTCACCGGTTCACTAGGTTGGGAGTTAGGTTGAATGAAGTAGAAAACGGAGGTGTGGTGGTTATTGATGGTTCCAAATCTTCTTTGATTGAAGAGGTCGAGTCCAAACAAGATCTTGACCCTGCCTTACTAGAATTGAAAGTTTTGGTAAAAGATGGTACAGTAGAGGTTTTCTCCCAAGAGGAAGATTGTATCCTTAGGTACCAAGGTAGTCTATGATGCCTAATGTTTATGGGTTGAGGGATTTGATTTTAAAGGAGGCACATAATTTGTCCTACACTATTCACCCTGATTCCATAGAAAAGTATAGAGACTTGAGAGAGTTATATTGGTGTGGTGGTATGAAAAGGGATATTGCCAAGTTTGTAGCTGGTTGTCACAATTTCCAACAAGTGAAAGACGAACCTCAAAGGCCTGGTGGCCTAGACCAAGACATAGAAATTTCTACTTGAAAATGGGAAGAGATCAACATGCATTTTGTGATTGGGTTGCCAAAGACTAGAAAGCACTTTGATTCTATTTGGGTTATTATTGATAGGATGACAAAGTCAGCTCACTTCTACCAGTTAAAACAACTTATGGTGATGAGGATTATGCTAATCTATATCTTCATGAGTTGCTTAAGTTGCACGGGGTACCATTGAATATTATTTTGGATCATGGTTCTTAATTTGCTTCTCATTTTTGGAGATCCTTCCCAAAGAGTCTTGGTACCAAAGTCAAGCTTAGCACGGCCATTCATCCTCAAATGGTAGGCCAAGCCGAGAGGACAATTAAATCTCTTGAGGACAAACTTAGGGCTTGTGTTTTAAAGTTAAAGGTAGTTGGGATGAACATCTCCAACTCATTGAATTTTCTTACAACAATAGCTACCACTATTGTTGAATTTTACTATAATGTTGGTGGGTTGTCTTGCATGACTTTAAAATGATTTGATTCTACTCTTTCTTGTCTTATACTCTTAAATTACATGATTTTGAGCATGTGTTCCCATACCCACCATGTTTAACAAAATTTACATGACAAGGATTCTTATGTTGATGAAAAAATATTGCATGATTTGCAAGATAAGCATGATATGATAAGTTATGGGCTCCTAACCATGTGTTAAACTCATGAAAAGTTTTTATGATTTGCAATAATTATGTTGAGCCCTTATTCTATATTCCTGCCCTCTTGTGAGTGAATACTGTCTATATGAGGGGTCAAGCATGATATCTATTTACCCTTATGTACAACTAAGCTCACTTGAAGGGGTTAGACATGTTACCATCTCTATCCTCATGTGAAATGCAATGCCTACTAGAAAGGGTCAAGTTTATATATTATTTTTTCCCTCTAGTATAAAGCATATGCCAATTTAGGGATCAAGTATGTGAATGAGCTACTCATGCCAAGTTATCATATTTTTACAAGTTATTCATGCTATGACTAAATTTATGATTACTTCAAGTACTCCGTGGGATTAGACTTAGCACCGATTGAGGTTTAAGATGAGGGTTCGACTCAAGGGGTCCTTATAGAATGTCTTGGACTCTTAACTATGTGTAACCATAGGATTATATTATTTCCCTAAATGCGCTTTACTAATGGATCCATCTAGGACAAGTTACCCGCAATATGGCATCAAGTATGGTTTCCCTTAGCAAGTAGCCCACTCCTTCCCCAGTGGGAGACATATATCGGCATTCTAAGTAGTAGCTCTCTTGATCTTATATGTTAGTAAAGGTCTCCTCCAACATACATACGCTATGTTATGCAAGTTGATTATCTACATACATGTTTTAACTCAAGCTTTGATCATACATGTCATAATGAGATTATATCTATTGATTATGATTATGGATCTTGAATATTATGACTTATGTTTTTGTTGCATTGCACTCCGCATACTTAGTACATTCCAAGTACTAACGCATACTCTGTTCCTACATTATATTACCATGTAGGGACTGGAGCTCCTATTGGTCCTCTTCCACGTGGCTAGACGGATTCTTGAAGGCTACTATTGGCGAGTCCTCCACTCTGGGAATGACATTCCACTTTACTTTCATGCTTTTGTTAAGACTTGTCTTATATTTTTGGATACTTATCTTTGAGGGTAAGCTCGGGAGATGTCTTGGCCGCCACTTCATCTGAAGTAGAGGTAATATTGGATATGGATTCCATGTATTGAGCATGGCTCCTATTTTATCTATGATTTTGAAAGAATTCCTTTTGTCCCTTATTTCCCTCTATGCTCTTTTATGTTGATGATGATATGGAAGTCCCAAATCCCGCTTCCCTTAAACTCTTTTATTACTTGTCACTGTCTTATTTTGCTTCTGCAAGCAAGGATGTGTAAATAATATGCTAAGAGGCTCGTTTGGAGTCCCTTCGGATTCCCCATTTGCCGTGTTACATGTAGGCTCTAGGCTTGGGTCGTGATAAGCTTGACGGTTCAGTTCCGTTCCGACCACGTGGTATAATGTCTCAAAAAAAGGGTACTTGAAATCATAAGTACAAAAGACCAAGAAATCTTCATTATACCTCTTTTTTCATACTGCAAAATCTTTTTGATGCCATTGATTGAAAAAGAAGAAAGAAGAAGAAAAAAATAATTTTTTGATTTGAAATATATATATATATAGAAATATTTATTAAAAGTGGGAAGCTTCAACCTTCAAAGTTGGATTACCATTATATCCCCACTTTTAATTAAAATGACACATATTATCTATTTAATTGTTAATAAAATAATTAAACTTAAGTTTATCTATCTAAGTTTCTTTTTATTAGCATTGAGTTCACTTCTTTAACGTAAAGAGTCCTATTTGTGCAGTATTATTTTTATCATCATTGTAAGACTGTTGTATATAAATCTCCACAATAGGATGCATTTATGTCACTAATCTATTTGTCTTCTTCCTGCCTCAATCAACTACATTATTGCGAGGTTTTTTCATTTTCTACCCTTTATCTTGAGTTTCTGGATTTTTTTATATACTGAATAGGACTGTTTGCAGCTTTCATGTAGCATCTGTGATTGTGCAGGATGCTAAGTTGCATTATCTTTTAACTGCACTTAAACTTGTGTAGGATACTAAATTGCATTCTCTTTCAACTTATTACTTTGATAATATGCTTTCTGTTGAAACACATAGGAATACAGTGATGGCGGAATGAACTATGACCATTACTCCACAGTCCACACCTAAAACTTTCAACTGATTGTCCCGATAAATTATAGATTATAACTTCCACTTCGTTTTTGTTGCCACATTTACTACTGTTTTTGTCTCTTTCTTCAGTAATTAAACTACCTCTGATCCTCCTCGAATGGACACAACGTCAAATCCCAAAAGTTTGCATCCACTACCTGTGAAGAAAGCACAACCAAATTCAAGCCTTCATTCATGCCAGAATGCTAGAAGATTTATTAGGCAATGATTAATGATTGCAGAACTAATGCCTAATTTACTAATAGATTGTTGTTTCATGTCTACCTTTTCAATTAGGGGCCTTTGTTCTTCCAATTACCCAGCCCCTCCCCCTCTACCACATATTACGTTCACATTATTTTTGCATTGTGACTTTATTTTGAACAACTCTTTTCCCATTTTATCTGTATTATGTTACATTTGTGTTAGGTATATCTTTTTGCTTATTTAGTGTCCCTTGCTTTACGGCTTTTAACACAACACTTTTGATGGATTGTTATTCTCCATTATGTTGTTATTTCTGATAATTCTATTTTCCTCCATAAGCCAATTTGATTTTAAAAAGGAGTATTCAACATAGTATAGCAACTAAATTGATAAGAGGAAATTGCCTGGATGCTAAGCACCCTACACCTCCAGCTCTATGGTTGTGGTTTCAAGTTATAAAAGGTGGTAAAATGGCCCCAACACTTAAAGGGGTAAACTCTACATTGTTGGCGAGGACCATTTGCACATTTATTTTGTGATTGCAAAAAATAAATGTATCAATAATAAAGTTTCATTTTAACCAAATCCAACCATTGGTAATAGGTACTTCAAAAGTTCTTGGCATGTCATATATTTATGTTTTGTCTACTTCAATTGAAAGTAAAGCATCAGCTTCCCATGTCGTATTTTCAATGTTTTGTCCACTTCAATTGACAGCAAAAGCATCTTGCCTCACTTCAACATAACTTTTGAATCACTTCAACAAAATTAAACACATTTTAACAACTAATTTTACATATTGTTGAAATAGGATGCAGAGCTTTCTCTAACTTTGCTCCATGGTGTTCTCTCAAAAGAATAGAACACCATAAATTCTCATAGCCCATTTTATTTATAATTATAATGGTATATCATTCTGTAGATTTAGTGCTTTTCATTTACATGCTTTTAACAAAACACTCTACCCCGATTGTTATTAATCACTTCGTATACAATGAGAACTACGTAGGAATAACAAGTTACGTTTTTCAACTGATGGTACTCATGAAGACTGTCAAATTCATACTTGATTGTCATGGTAATATTTTAGTCTCTGACAACCTCGGCATTTGTCCAAAAAATTTACATACAAGTCAATAAAAAAAGTAGCAGAAATTTGGTTGACCTATCTGGCTAAATACGTCTACATAACAATGTAAACCCACAAATTATATAATTATGCTCAACTTTGAATTTCGCGAATTCCACTTCTTGAATCAATTTTGTTGTATAGTTGACTTTCATGTTCGTTGAAAGTTTCCTCTTTGACCTAATTGCATTGTAAAGTCTCACTACTTTCTGATGTCGGTGTTGTTTAAGTGCCCAAACCCAAAAAAGAGGTGTGCTACCAACTATAAGTGAAAAGAGCATCTCCTAACACAAAGTAAAAGATAATTTTAGTCAAGTTGGTAAAGATAAAAAATGTTAGTATCTTTCAACCTTTATTTATGGTCTAACCTGAATGTACTTAAGTATAAATGCTTATATATATCATGGACAAATGCCTGCCCAGTGTTCAACGCGTATACTTTGACAAAACAGTGGGATCTGAAGGATGACATTGACAATAACGCTATACTTAAACATAGTAATCTATAGTATTAAAGGAGAATGCACTCATTATGCTAAGGAATTTATATCCTTCAGATGGCTTATCTAATTTTACAGGAATGATATGTAAAGACTTCCACAAAGATGTTGTTCATGCTGAAATTACAAATGAACATTATGCAATTAAGCGTGTGTTTCTTCCACGAATCCAACTGTCACCACATGAAATTGAAGGATGTCCTTTCAAGTTTATTCGGAAACAATTTCCAGTGCACCTGTACTTTGCAATGACCATGAATAAAGTGCAAGGACAAACAATTCTCACCGTTGGCTTGTATTTGTCCCAACATATTTTCTTTCATGGTCAATTGTACGTTGCTCTACCAAGAGGGGATATCGATGTCCACAACCAAAGTTCCGGTTCTAACAGAGCAACCAAAATATCAAAGTGGCACATACATGATGAACATCGTCAATAAAAAAGTTTTAGGTATGCGACCCACATATGACATATTTGTCTATAATATTACAAAATATAAACTTCTTACTGTACAGCTATAACAAAAGAAGATGCTTTCAATTTACAAGTTAAGATGACAATGACTCACCTATGCCCGCATAACCAACTAATCAACCACCTCAACACTACACTTTAAATTGAAATGCTTATTTATGTGGTTACAATTTTGTTACACTTTCCGCACATGTTTATATTTCATATTCATCATTCTAATATACCATTAATAGAAAATGAGAATAGTGTCATACAGAATGTATATATCGTTAAAACAGAAGGTATATACATTGTTAAACAACTCAAACTACTTAACACAGAATACACGTGCAATGCACGTGCCCAAAACTAGTGTGTGTGTATATTTATATATATATATATATATATATATATATATATATAT
>JAOTQR010149735.1:0-19368 GCA_025774065.1 Solanum ossicruentum
TTTCATTGTAAGATTTGTTTTAAAGAAGAGAAAACTTCTAAAAATATATATTCTCTTTTAATTTCGATTCTAAATAAATAATGTAGTATTAGTATATTTTTTTATTATATCTTAGTTTTAGCTAGTTAACTTTTCTATATATATTTTAAAATTATTTTCTAACATTTTTATGTTTTCTTTTCATAGCAAAAAAAAAAGAAAAAAATAAAATTAAAAAAATAAAAAAACTAACGTAAAATATATCTAGTAAAACAACAAAAATTTCTCCCCACTAACATTTTCCCTCAAACTCCACTCACCCACTCCCTCACATTAATACCCCACTACACTACAAATATATACATATACACTACACAGATGGAAAAAGAGGCAACAGCCAAACCAAAAAAAACAGACAACACACACGGAGAACAACAGAGAAATAAATCACGCAAAACATTAAGCACATATACACTCACAGAAACATAAAACACATACATTCATACAGATACACGACATAAATCAAAAAATCCTACACCACTTTTTGCTTTTTTCCACTCATAGAAACACGCCCAAAAAGAAATTCATACGCATCATAAAAAAAAGGAATGAAGTTTAAAGTTTGTCTTCGTGGTTCGAGTTCATGGTTCCTATTGCACTCTACTCTTTGTAACTATTCTTTACAAGTGGTAATACTTATCTTCCTTGTTCAATTTAATATCATTAAAATAAAGTAAAGTTGTAAAATTTAGTACGTATATGACCCATTAATATTTTTGATATTGCTGTATGAATTATGTTTAGACCTTTCATATCAACTTTTGTTTAGATATTTCATATTGTTAAATTTAGTGTAAAACTGTTAAATATTTTATTTCATATAGAGTTGATTCATTGTCAAATTATGATGACCTATGCATTTACGATTTGATAAACTGAAATGACAAAAATAATTAATGATATGGATTTTTTATATAAAGTATTGTTTTTAGTTCCTAGGTCCTTCTTTTATTTTTATGACTAAAAATTTTAGGTGTTCATGATTCCTAACATGCGGAATGTGCAAAAGTTATATAAAAATGAATTTGGGTGTTCCTACTAATATCATGCTCATTTTTTCTTAGAAAAAAAAAACATAAAACGAAAATGAAAATGAAAATGAAAAGTTTGTAACTTAAGACATTTTATTTGAGTAATGATTTTTCTTAGAATACTAACTTAAATATTTGATGTTGATCCATGTAATTAATATTGAATTGTTTAATTATGCTTTTTGTGAGTCACAATGACTAATTTAAAAAAAAAAAAAAGATAAAGGCTTTTGACTTTAAAAAAGATAATAATAAAAATTAATTAAGAAAAAATCAAGGATGCAGTGATGCACCATGACCCAAATGAGTTTAATAATTTTTCTCGTTTAATCTAGATTGTAATTTGCTTATAGAAATTTTTAAGATGTAGAGAAGGTAATCATTTGTCTAATGTGTAGACGGAGAATGTGGCGACACATCTAAGTTGAGACTCATAAAATTCATAATCTTATATCAAAAAAGCAAATTAACGTTCACTGACATAATTTATCTCAAAAATAATTTAAGACAAGTATAGCTTGATAAAAACGACTGTGCTAGAACCAGGGAACTCGATGAGTGCCTAACACCTTCCCCTCGATCAATAAAATTTCTTACCCGGACTTTGGAGAACCCTTGAAGAAGATTTGAAAAAAAGACTTGAAGCTTGAATAAAATCCTTGATGAAGTCCTTAAGATTGGTCTTGAGTTTTGGGACTTGAATTTTTGGTGAAGTGTTAGTCTAAGTGTTTGAATCAGTATTGGGGAATGCTTAAGATGATATGAGGGTGAAATAAGGTTGAGTATTGGTAAAAATAAGTATGGGAACATTTATGCCTAAGACTTAGAAGTCTTGGACCTAGAAAAAAAATAGACTCAGAAATATACACTAGCGTGTCGCGGAAGTGGCGTGCCTTACACATTGTTTTTAGCTTTCTTGAAAAATTCATAATTCGATTCAGTTGCTCTAAAATCAGGGTTAGACCCTTCTCCCCCTAATATTGACACCATGAACAGGAATATGAAGTCCAATTTTATAATTAACAAAAGAATTCTAGATATATGGAAATTAAAATTCTGGGATATATGAAAATTAAAATTCTGGGCATTTCGAGGCATATTTTCGGGCAGTTTTTGGGGTCGTTACACCCTCAAACTTGACTCAACTCAAATAATGGTCATTTAGACACACTCAATTTGGGCTACCCCTTTGAGTTGGTGCACCTCTAACTCCTTTTTCATTTGGCCCAACATCCATGATATTCAAGATTTTGTAAACCTCATCAATGAACTCTTGTGGATCTTCATCCACCTTTGACCCATGGAAAACCAGAGGATTCACTCTCATGAAGTCTCTTACCCTAACTCCCTGGTTAGTAGTATGAGGGGCTTGGACCCTTTGATTGACTTGGTTGGCCACAACTTGGGCAAGTATAGTGAGAGCATCCCAGAGCTCAATATTAGTAAGTTTCTGCTAGGGAGTTTGGGCCCGTCTTCCTCTAGTGTTAGGCATAATCTAGCATATAAAAGAACAATCATTAGGGGGGGGGAACTTATCATAACTCTATAGCACGACTTATAAAATCAAGAAGGGAAACATTTCCTAAAATGTCTAATAGCCTCTTATTCAAGTCATGACACGCTTCACAACCATGAATAGGACTCTAATCGATGCGGTTTTTTGGACTCTGAGGATCTATCAACCTTTGTGCTCTGATGCCAAGTTTGTCACGGCCCAAGCCTCGGGCCTAGACCTGACACGGTAAATGGGGAACCCGAAGGAACCCCAATCAAGCCTCTTAATTTGTCATTACACATCATTGGTTGCAAAAATATGTAAAAAAATATAAAGTAAGAATAAGGGGAAAAGGAGCTAAGGGATAGTTTGCAAAACATCATGATCAAGAGACAAAGAGCCAAAGCTCATATCATAGATATGTACCTTGTCCAACAAATACCTCTAAATACATAGATAAGAGTAGGGGACAAGACAAGGTAATCGAGCTCACCCTCATAGTCAAAATAGAACATAAAGTAGAGTGTCTCAATACAAAGAAAGGGAAAACATTGACAAAAGCCCCAAAATGGAGGACTCACCAACTAACTTGAGCAGTACTGAACTAGCCACATAGAGGAGGATAATCAACTTGGGCTTCTGTTCCTACATGGTGATGTCATGTACACAAGAGTATATGTTAGTACATTTGAATGTACTAAGTATGTAAGAGGCAATGCAACAAGAAATGGGCATCATAATCAAAATGCATGACAATATACAATAGACATAATATAGTAATATGACATGTATGACCAATTCTAAAGAGAAACATGCTTAAGAAACTCTTACTCATATAAAATATCATATGTGGAGAATATACCAAATTATATTTTCAAAGTAGAAACCCCTTGGTAGGTTAGTGATGATGCTATCCTATCACTTGGGTGGTGAAGTACTAACCCTTCACTCGGTTGATGAGTACAAACCCCCAACTCGGTTGGTAATAATGTCGTCCCATAACCTAGGTGGTGAAGTACTAACCTTTCACTCAGTTGGTGAATACAAACCCCCATTTTGGTTAGCAATGATGTCGCCCCATCACTAGTTGGAGAAGTCTAACCCTTCCCTCGATTAATGAGTACAAACCCCCATCTCAATTATCCGGGTTCTTAGACCCCCCGGATTGGGCATGGTCTAATACAACACTTTATATAGAATATATCATGTTCAGAAGCTCATTTCATCATCGTAATATCAATCATATCATATCCTATGGTTTGGACTTTCAATTCCACAAGAAACCCTAGTCGAACATTTTATCAAAAATTGGGGGGGGGGTGTAATGGGTGTAAAAGACCATGCAATTTAGAGATGAAATCATGCAATAAATCTATTGTAAGACTATCAATCAACACCATTCAACACCCCAAAAACATTGACATCAAAACCCCTTATCAAATCGAACATCAGATCCAAGATTTAGAGCTCAAAATATGCTAAAATAACCATACTTTCATGAACTCAAATTACTGTACAATAAATTTCTTAAATATACAAGATTCATATGTCAAATCAACTTTAAATAATGAAACTTGAGTAAAAAGGAGATTAGGGAACCATGGGTTGAAGAACCCAATGGCTAAAACCTACATACCTTAGCTTTGGAGAAGCTCTTGGTGAAGATTGGAAATGGAGCCTTGAAGCTTAAAGGAAATCTTTAGTTCCGGATGAGGGTTTTGAGACTTGAATATTGGAGTGAAAATATGGCCAAGTGTTTTACGGAGTACTAGGAAATTTTTAGGATGATATAAAAGTGAAATTTGCCTAAGTATAGATACAAACAAGTTTGGGAACACTTAGGCCCATGACCCAAGAACCTTGGACCGAGATAGAAATCACTTATAACAAAATACATTAGTCTATGTCTAGTCCATGACACGGACCTATCAAGGAGGCCAAATTAACACATTTTTGTGACATCTATGCGTCGCGGTACTGTCGTAGATCGTTTCTGGAAATTGAATTTTTTGAAATTTGAAATTCTGAGTCAATTGCTCTAAAATTGGGTTAGACCTTCTCTCCCTAATTTTACCCCCTAAACAAGGATATGAAGTCGGATTTTCAGAATAGCAAATGAAATTTGAGATATATGGAAATTAAAATTCTAGGCATTCCGAGGCATGTTTTCGGACTCTTTTTGGGGTCGTTACAATATCTACCCCCTGGGAACATTCGTCCCCAAATGTACAAGAGACATACAAGACAAGATGGATCATCAACAAATCGGCTCAACAAGAATGCAAACATAACATGTAAAACACCATTTTCAAATTCTCAACATAAGTGTATAAGTTTACCCACTTAAACATGAATGCATATAAATGATGTAGGGGATGAAATATGAGACTTGAAATCACATAGGGGACTTAGGATTACTACCTTAGGATTTATTGGAGAGGAAAATACAATGATACCACTTTTGCATGTCTGCTTTGGCCTCCCATGTAGCACTTTCCAGTTGTTGGTTCCTCCAAAGGATCTTAACGGATACCACCTCTTTGTTCCTTAATCTCTTTACTTTCCTATCCAAGATCTGAATCGGAACCTCCTCATAAGTCAAGTTATTCTCATTAAGACCCCCGACATCAAAAGGCACAATGTCATTAGCATCACCAACACATTTTCTCAACATAGAGACATGGAACACTAGGTGAACCAAATTCATTTCACTAGGCAACTTTAACTCATAAGCTACCTTGCCAACCCTCTCTATCACCTCATAAGGACTAACATATGTTGGACTCAACTTCCCCTTTTTACCAAAATAGGCCACATATTTCATTGGGGAAACCTTGAATTAGAACCAATCACCCACTTGGAATTCTAGGTCTTTCCTTCTTAAATCGGCATAGGATTTTTAATGACTTTGGGCTGTTTTGAACAATTTCCTAATCATCCTAACTTTCTCAAGAGCCTCCATAACCAGATAAGGTCCCAATAAAGCCACCTCTCCAACCTTAAACCAACCCACCGGTGATCTACAATGCTTCCCATAAAAAGCCTCAACTAGAGCCATACCGATTCTAGAGTGATAGCTATTCTTGTAAGTAAACTCAATCAATGGAAGATAATCATCCAAGCTACCTTTAAGCTCTAAGACACAATCCCTAAGCAAATCCTCAAGCATTTGGATTGTTGTTTTGACTTGGCCATTTTTTTGAGGGTGAAAGGCGGTACTAAGGCGTACTTTGGTACCAATACCCCTTTTGAAAGACCTCCAAAAGTGCGAAGTGAATTGTGCCCCGCGATCCGATATGATGGATAAAGGAACCCCATTAACTCATAGATATACAACCTTTCATACTCTTCATCCCCATATGTAGTTTTAACTAGTAGAAAGTGAGCTTATTTTGTCATTCTATCAACCACAACCCAATTAGAATCAATACCTTTTCTAGTCTTGTGCAACCCAATCACAAAATCCATATTAATCACCTTTTACTTCCAAGTGGGAATCTCTATGTCTTGGGTTAGGCCACCCAGCCTTCTGTGTTCGACTTTTGACATGTTGACAACTATTGCAACTGGAAATAAATTTCGCAATGTCCCCCTTCATGCCTACCCAACAATACACATCCCTCAAGTCTCTATATATTTTGGTTGAACCAGGGTGGATAGAGTAAGAAGAATTATGGGCCTCATAAAGAATTTTCTCCCTTAAATCATCAACACAAGGTACAGACAAGCTACCTTGGTATCTAAGGGGCCCATCTCCCCCTTAAGAGAAAACCTCTAATCTGGCCTCTTTTACCAAGGCCTTCAATTCAAGCAAGGAGAAGTCTAGATCTTTTTTTGCTATCACCTCATCAACCAAAGAAGATTTAGAACCATCAACAATAACATCACCATTACACACATCTTCCAACCTAACCCCTAATCTAGCCAAGCTATGCATCTCCCTAGCCATTTCCCCATCACCACCATCCATATGAGCTAAGCTACCCATGAACACCAGACTCAAAGCATCTGCCACCACATTTCCCTTACCCGGGTGATAATGCACACTCATGTCATAATCTTTGAGACGTTCTACCTGCCTTTGTCTAAAGTTGAGATCTTTTTGAGTAAAGACATATTGTAAGCTCTTATGATCGTGAAGACATCGACATGCACACCATACCAATAATGACACCAAATCTTTAATGCAAACGCAACGACAACTAATTCAAGGTCATGGATAGGGTAGTTCTTTTCATACAATTTGTGTTGTCTAGAAGCATAGGCTATGAACTTACCTTTTTGCATTAGCACACTACCCAAACCAAGTTTAGATGCGTCATAATGCGCAACAAAACCCTCAAGCCCATATGGTAGTGACAATATAGGAGCGGATACAAGCCTATCCTTCAATGTTTGGAAGCTTCTCTCATATTCATCCATCTACACAAACTTAACCTTTTTTTGAGTTAATTTGGTCATAGGGGAAGCAATGGAGGAGACGCCATTCACAAATCTTCTATAGTAACCCACAAGGCCCAAGAAGCTCCTAATATGCTATGGGGTCAATGGTCTAGGCCAATTTCTAATCACATTAGTTTTCTTAGGGTCCACTTTTATACCATCCCCCGACACCACTTGACCCAAGAATACAACCTCTTTTAACTAAAACTCACATTTGTCATATTTGGCATACAATTTCTCCTCCCTCAACCTTTGCAACACAACCATCAAATTACCCATATGCTCTTCCCTACTGTGTGAATAGATCAATATATCATCAATGAAGACCACAACAAAGGAATCAAGGTAAGGTTTGAAGACAATATTCATTAGGTCCAGAAGATAGCTGGCAATCTCCACTCACCAAGTCAGAGACCCCCATCACAAATTTATTCAACCTAGATCTAGTATCGGCCACCAAGTGAGGCACATACTTTGAAAGTTGATTAAATTTGAGGGCATACTCCCTCACACTCATAGCACCTTGTTTCAAGTTCATAAACTCTACCAACTTTGGTTCCCTAAGCTTAAGAGGGAAGAACTAATTAAGGAAAGCCAATTTGAATTCTTCCCAAAGCACCACATAAACATTTCCCTTCTCCCCCTTTTATTGCTCATACCAAATTTGGGCTACACCTTTGAGTTGGCACACCTTCAACTCTGCCTTTCCATTTGGCCCAACACCCATGATACTCAAGATTTTGTAGACTTTGTCAATGAACTCTTGTGGATCTTTATCAACCTTTGACCCATGGAAAATTGAAGGATTCAATCTCATGAAGTCTCTTACCCTAACTCCCGAGGTAGTAGCATGAGGGGCTTGAGCCCTTGATTTACTTGGTTGGCCACAACTTGGGAAAGCATAGTGAGAGCATCCTAAAGCTCATCATTGGTAGGTTTCTCCTAGGGAGTTTGGGCCCCTCTTCCTATAGTGTTAGGCATGATCTATCATAGCAAAGAATAATCGTTAGGGAGGAAAACTTATCACCACTCTATAGCACGACTTAGAATATGAAGAAGGGAAACATTTCCTAAAACATCTCATAGCCTCTTATGCATAGTCATGGAGAGCTTCACAATTATGGATAGGACTCTAATCGACATTATTTGTTAGACTCCGAGGATCTACCAACCTAGTGCTCTGATACAAAGTTTGTCATGACCAAAGCACATGACACAGAGAATGGAGAATCCGAAGGAATCCCAATCAAGCCTCTTAACTTGTCATTACACATCATTGGTTGCGAAATATATAAAAGATATAAAGTAAGAATAAGGGCTAAAGGGTCTAAGGGATAGCTTGCAAAACATCATCATCAAGAGACAAAGAGTCAAAGCTCATATCATAGATGCATAACTTGTCCAACAAATACCTCTAAATACATAGGTAAGAGAAGGGGCCAAGACAAGGTAACTGGGCTCACCCTTATAGTCAAAATAAAACATAAAGTAGAGTGTCTCAATACAAAGCAAGGGATAACATTGACCAAGGTCCCCGAAATGGAGGACTCACCAACTAACTTGAGTAGCACCGAACTAGCCCGTGGAAGAGGAGGATAATTAACTTAGGCTTCGGTTCCTACATGGTGATATTATGTAGGAAAGAGTATTTATTAGTACATTTGATTATACTGAGTATGTAGGATGCAATGCAATAAGAAATAGGCATCATAATCAAAATGCATGACAATAGGAAATAGACATAATATAGCAATATGACATGTATGACCAATGCTAAAGTGAAACGTGCTTATGAAACTCTTACTCATATAAAATATCATATGTGTAGAATATACCAAATTAGATTTCTAAAGTACAAACCCCTTTTTAGGTTAGTAATGATACCACCCCATAACTTAGGTAGTGAAGTACTAACACTTCACTTGATTGATGAGTACAAACCCCCAACTTGGTTATCCGAGTTCTTAGACCCCCAGATTGGGCGTGGTCTAATGTAACACTTTATATTGCATTAATGTACATAAGATCATTTCAACATTATAACATCAATAATATCATATCTCATGCTTTGGACCTTCAATTCCACAAGAAACCCTAGCCGGGAATTTTATCAAACACTTGGGGGTGTGTAATGGAGGTACAAGACCATACAATTTAGAGATGAAATCAAACAAGAAAATCTATTGTAAAATCATTAATCAACATATTGCAACAACCCTAAACAGTCACATCAAAACCCCTCATCTAATCCAAAATTAGATTGAAGATTTAGAGCTCAAAACATGCTAAAGTAAGCATACGTTCATGAACTCAAATCACTGTGTAGTAAATTTCTGAAATATACAAGACCCACATGTAAAATCAACGTTAAATCATGCAACTTGATTAAAAAAGAGATTAGAGAACCATGGGTGGAAGAACCTAATGGCTAAAACCCACATATCTTAGCTTTGGAGAAGCTCTTAGTGCAGATTGGAAATGGAGGCTTGAAGCTTGAAGGAAATCCGTAGTTTGGATGAGGGTTTTGAGACTTGAATTTTGGAGCGAAAATATGGCTGAGTGTTTTGCGGAGAATTGGGAAATATTTAGGATGATATAACGATGAAATTTGGCTAAGTATCGATGAAAACACGTTTGGGAACACTTAGGCCCAAGACCAAAAAGCCTTGGACTTAGATAGAAATCACTGGCAACAAAATACACAGGCCCCTATCTAGTCCGCAATGCGACCTATCGCGGAGGTCAAATCAACACATGTCTGCAATAGCTCCGCATCGTGGTGCTATAACATATTTTTTTGGAAATATAATTTTTGAAAATTTAAAATTGTGATTCGATTGATATGAAATTGGGGTTAGACCCTTTCCCTCCAAAGTTTGACCTCCTAAACAAGGATATGAAGTCGAATTTTTGAAATAGCAAACAGATTTTGAAATATATGAAAATTAAAATTTTAGGCATTCCGAGGCACGTTTCAGGCACATTTTATGGTCGTTACAATCATAATTATTTCAACATTATCATAGAATTAATATCGTCAATATATATATCAAAATCATCAATGTCTCAATACTATCAATGTCTCAATATATATAACTAGCCAGAACTTTTTTCCTTCGGCTTTTCATCACAAATAAAATATCAAGCACATAAATTTCATCATATCAAAAGTATCACTTCCATAATAAAAAATGCAGGCAAGACATCCATATAGTTCCTTTATTAATAATTCATCAATCAGTTAATTGTCTTTCAATGATTGATTCATCATTAGCACGTCATAATAATTACAATATAACATAGCTCAACTCTTTCAATTACCCTTAGTCATCATAGCTTAGGACAATTCATCATTTGAGTTGTTACTTCATAAGAAAATAGCTTTAAAATTTTCAACAACATCTCGATATGCACATTTAGCTCAACATTTCACATAAGAGATTCAATATACTTTTCAAGCAATATAATCCTAAATAAACAATTAGAAGATCATGAATACCTTAACCATCAACAATAGTATCTCATAGTTAAAGTCATACATGTCATCAGTTCTGCTTCCCATTACTCAAATCATATCCACTAAAAATGTTCACTAACTCCAAAGTTTGTACTTAATTCATTTGCTCATACTCAAGTACTCAAATCTCATCATCAAATAGTCAAATCAAACAAAAATAGGATAATCTACAAGTTCTCAAGTATACATAATTCCACAAGTCAAAGATTCACAATATTTAAAATTACCCAATCCATAATCCCATGATCGAAGCCTATAGTAGTATAATTCTATTCCAGTTCATGTCACAAGTCATCCAAATCGACATACATAGGATAAACAAGGTTCAATCATACATAATAAAAGATTGAAGTCCACTTGCCTTAATTGAAGTCCAAATTAGCTCAAATCTAAGCCTTTTTCCCTTCAACAATACTCTAAATCACGACAATCTCGAATGTTGAATCGCGAACTAGCAAATCAGATAAATGAATCCACAAAATTTGTTGTAAGACACCACACCACTATCAATACTGAGATATATGCATTAAAAGAAGTCAACTGATACCAATACTAATAGGAATTAGCTTTGGGGGAAAATGGTCAAAAATTAGGTTATTTTTTTAAAAAATCTCAAATCTCTAAATTGAGCTTAAATTCAGGTTCTAAACCAAAAATGGAGTTTGTAGGTGAAAATTTGATTAGCTATGAGTAGAAATTGAGGAAAAATCATCATTAATACTTGAATAGTGTTCCTAAAAACTCATGAAAATCGAAGGGTTGAAACCAAAAAGTTTCAAGTCAAAATCATATTTTAAATATTGAAACTAAAAGAATTTGTGTTTAGGAAGTTTACCCAAATGAAAATCCACAAGAAATCTTGGTCAAAATTGCACCTCCAAGCTTTTAGATCTTAAAAAATGGAAGAAAATGGATATTGAGGATACTTTTTATCTTGATTTTGCGCTCATTTTTGTTACCATATAGAAAAATTTATTTTGATTGGATTCACCTAATGCAGATCAAAGTAGCTATTTTATTTATCGAACAAGCTGATGCTTACAACTTACTAAATGCTTTAGTGTAAACATGGAAGCCCAGGTGAGATTGCTTACTTCGACTCCATATTATACCTCAATAGTGGAGATGCACTGCATCCTTCTACTTAAGGGGCAAAACAAAATACATTATGAAGTTGGTACTCTTTTAAGAATAAGCTCCTAAAAGAATGGCCAGGTTCAACTCCTTGAGGTAAAACTTATTCTACAAATTGTTTAAGTTTGACACATGTCACATGTTTGACCCCTACCCCAATGAAAAACCTCATATTTAAATGGGGAAGGGTGGAGAGACGGGCATATTTTTACTGACTTTTGAATAGTGGAGCATTGTTCCTCAAGATTTCTCAACAACATACCTAATACCCAGTGTAATCTCACAAGTGAAGTCTGGGAAGGGTAGTGTGTGTGCAAATCTTACCTTTACCTAGGTAGGTAGAGAGGCTTTTTAGGAAAAACTAGGGTGGGATTTAGGAATCCATATTAGAAGTTTTTTGTTCTCCCATAACTCTCTAAAAATAGCTAAATTATATTATAGAGTGTGTCCCTGAGTCCCCACAGAGTCGAGCTAGGGGCACGGACAGACACTATTTTCATATTAATTAGCAAAAATTATTTTTTAAGCTGGTTGCTCTTAAATCAGGTCGAGACCATCTTCCCACTTGATTTTCTACACTGGTTGCAAATTCGATCTCTGATTTCCCATTGGATCTTTGGAAGATATGTTATGCACACGATACATTTTCAGGGCATTTTGGTAGTTTTATAGGGTGTTACATCATCTCACTCTTGGGATCATTCATCCTCGAATGAAGAGTAAAGGTAGGATAAAAGAACGAGTAATCTCAAAGCTCATCTCATTCCTCACTCGGAAACTCTCGAACTCTCAACTATCCATCACTTATCTGTCTCTGCCTTAGACTCGGAATAGAATTGGATTAATACGTCAACTCAATGAAAGGACACATTTACCTTCGACATCATCATCATTCAGCACTAATAGGTGCGGGTATTTGAGTTTCATCACTTCCTCCGCTTCCCACGTAGCTTCTTTAACAAATTGATTCTTTAATAGAATCTTGACGGAGGCTATCTCTTTGTTCCTCAGCTTACAAATTTTTCAATCAAGGATTTAGATTGGAATTTCATAGGATAGGCTATCCTTCACTCCTTACTCTTAATATGGATCGCCAAAGCAAGATCTCCCAAACACATCTTCAGCATTGACACATGAAACACCGGGTGAACTCCATCTAACTCGAAAGGCAAGTCCAACTCATAAGAGACCTTCCCAATCCTCCTCACAATCTGGTATAGTCCGATATAACGTGGACTCAACTTCTTCTTCTTACCAAACCTCATGACACTCTTCATGGGTGACACCTTCAAGTACACCTAATCATCCACCTCAAACTCCAAGGCTCTTCTCCTCACATCCGTATAAGACTTTTGATGACTTTGTGCTATCTTCAACCTCTCCTTGATGACTTTTACCTTCTCCATAGGCTGGTGGACAAGATCTGGTCTGATCAATTCAGCTTCACCAACCTTAAACCAGTCAATTGGTGATCTGCATCTCCTCCCATATAATGCCTCATAAGGGGCCATCTTGATGCTAGCATATTAGCATTGTTGTATACAAACTCAATCAATGGCAGATGATCATCCCAATTACACTTGAAATCAGAGGTGCAAGCTCTCAGCATATCCTCCAAAATCTGAATGGTTCCTTCTGCTTGTCTATTTGTTTGAGGGTAAAAAGTTGTGCTCAGATGTACTTGCATGCCCAATTCCTTCTGAAAAGATCTCTAAAATTGAGAGGTGAATTGAGCTCCTCTATATGACATGATGGACAAGGGAACCCCATGCAACCTCACAATCTCACGAGTGTATAGTCGGGCATACTCCTCATCCATATTAGTTGTCTTGACTACCAAAAAGTGGGCTGATTTAGTCATCCTATCAACAATCACCCACATCAAATCATGCTGCTTTCGGGATCATGGTAAGCTAGTAATGAAATCCATGTTGATCATCTCCCACTTCAACTCAGGAATTTCAAAATTCTAGATGAATCCACACGGTCTTTGATGTTCAACCTTGACCTGTTGACAATTAGGACACTTAGAAATAAATTCCACAATGTCCCTCTTCATTCCATTCCACCAATACACTTCTCTCAAGTCATGGTGCATCTTGGTGGAACCAGGATGCAAGGAATATTTGGAGCCATGAGCTTTGTCCATGATTCTCTCTCGGGCACCAATTAGTATCGAGCACACACAACCTACCCTGATATCTTAACACCCCATCTCCTTTTTGGACAAAACCATCACCTTCTGCTTATGAACCACTTCTTTCAATTGGAACAAGATAGGATTTTGGTCTTACTTATCCTTCACTTCTGAAACTAAGGATGAAGTAGGCCCATAATGAACATTGACCCCGCCTTCATTGTTCTCCTCAAGTTGCACTCCTAGATGAGTAAATCTATGAACTTCCTCAGCCAATTCTCTCTTCCCTTCCTTTACATGGGCAGTGCTACCCATAGATAACCTGTTGAGAGTATTAATAACAATGTTACCCTTACCTGGGTGGTAGAGCATGCTCATATTATAATCCTTGAGCAACTCCGACCATCTCCTCTGCCGCAGGTTAAGCTCCTTCTGACTAAACACGTATTGCAAACTCTTGTGGTTAGTCCACATGTCCACATGCACTCCATACAAGTAGTGATGCCATATCTTAAACATGAATAGCACCACTGCCAACTTGATATCATGAGTTGGATAATTCTTCTCATAGATCTTAAGTTGTCTAGATGCATAAACTATCACCTTCCCCATATGCATCAACACACAACCCAGTCTAACTCAGGACTCATCACAGTATATCACAAAGTCTCTCATCCTGTCGGGTAGAGTCAAAACTGGTGTCATAGTCAATCTAGTCTTCAACTCTTGGAAACTATTTTCTTATTCCTCAGACCACTGAAATTTGGCTTTCTTTTGAGTTAGCTTAGTCAATGGTGTTGACAAAGAAGAGAAGCCCTCAACAAACCTACTATACTAGCCTGCCAAACACGAGAAGCTTCTTATTTCTGTCAGAGAAGTTGGTCTATGCCAGTTCTTAACCGCTTCAATTTTCTGAGTATCTACCCGAATACCATCTCCCAAAACAATATGGCCTAAGAAAGCCATAGACTTTAGCCAACGCTTACACTTTGAGAAATCTAGCATATATCTCATGGTCTTTGAGCATTTGCAAAACTACTCTAAGCTGATTAGTATGCTCCTTTTGATCTTTGGAATACACCAGAATATCATCAATAAACATAATCACGAGCATATCAAGATACGGTTTGAATACTCTGTTCATCAAATCCATGAAAGTTGCTGGTGCATTTGTCAACCCAAAGGACATGACCAATGGCTCAAAATGTCCATACCTTGTCCTAAAGGCCACCTTTGGAATGTCACGTTCCCTCACCTTCAACTGATAGTAACCTGATCTGAGGTCTATCTTGGAGAAGCAGGTAGCACCCTGAAGTTGGTCAAATAGATCATCTATCCTAGGGAGAGGATACTTATTCTTTATCATGACCTTGTTTAGTTGACAGTAGTCTATGTACATTATGAAGGACCCATTTTCCTTACGCACGAATAGGACAAGAGCAACCTAAGAAGAGACATATCAAGTCTTTCAATTGTCCTTTCAACCCTACAGGGGCCATTCAATATGGTGGAATTAAAATGGGTTTGGTCTTAGGAAGAACATCAATCCCAAAGTCAATCTCCCTATTAGGAGGGACTCTAGGTAGATAATCAAGAAAAACCTCAGGAAATTCATTCATAATTAACTCCAGGTACATTATCAGGAAACACTTCAGGAAATTCATTCATAATCGGGACTGACTCAAGAGTAGAGGATTCAACAATATTAGACTTAACTCGCACAAGGTGGTAAATACAACCCTCGGAGATCAACTTTTTAGCTCTAAGATAAGAGATAAACTTGCCTTTAGGTGCAATAGAACTCCCTTTCCACTCTAAACAAGCTCATCAAGAAATAGGAACTTGGCAATTCGGGTTCTACAGTCAACAAAAGCATAACAAGTGTGAAGCCAATCCATGCTAAGTATCATATCAAAGTCAACCATCTCCAATTCTACCAAGTCCACTAAGGTATCTCTCTGTTAAATGGATACTATACAACCCCTGTAAACTATCTCAGCTAAGATAGAATCACCAGTAGGAGTGGAAACAACAAAAAGTTCAAGTAAACATTGGTAAAATCCTAAACTTACTAGCCACATGAGGAGTCACAAAAGATAAAGTGGCACCCCGATCAAGCAATGCATAACAATGATAGGCAAAGACTTGAAGCATACCCGAAACAACATCTGGTGCAACCTCCTGATCTTGTCGATTACCCATAGCATAAAGGCAGTTCTTCCCACCTCCTGTACATGTTGTAGTACCCCTCTGATGATTACCAACTGGGGATGCTGCGGAGGACTGTGCTCTACTACTCCCTTCACCCCCTATCCTCTTTGGACACTCAAACTGTAAGTTACCAACCTATCCACATAAATAGCAGACATCTCTACCCATATGACACTCACCCAGATGAAGCTTATCACACTTGTCATAAGGTGGCTTTCCCCTCGCACCTTAGGTCATACTAGCCTGAGATTGGGCACTCTGAGCCCTGAAATTCTGGTGACCATGAGACTTCTAATCATACCTATTTGGCTGAACAAGCGCACTCGCTACAGAAGGTATATGGTGAGATGATCTTTTCTGAGTGTAGGACTTGTCACCCTAATTCAGCCTCTGCTGGATAGGCTCATGCCCAGCTAATTTGGCCCTCCTATTCATCTGCTCTTCCCTATCTTTTTTCTTGTCCTTCTTTGTTTGTTCGACATACATCATAATTCTGGAGATGTCCGTGCTGCGAATCAACAAGGTTTCCTTACACTCTTTCTGCACATATCTGCCCAAACTAGACACAAACTTCCTTATCCTAGCCCTTATATATTGTACCATCTTTGGAGCATACCTGGATAACTTAGTAAACCTAAGGTTGTACTCCTAAACAGTCATTCATCCTTGTTTCAAGTTTGCGAACTCATCCACTTTCACCTCCCTAAACTATTGAGGAAAGAAATGGTCAAGGAAAGCAGCTTCAAACTCTTCCTATTCTGCAGGCTCTGAATTCTCACCCCTACTCTCCTCCCATTGGTTATACCATATATTTGCAACATCCTTTAGCTGGTAGGAAGCAAGCTCTACTCCCTCTATCTCATCAGCATGCATCACTTTCAGGACCTTATAAGTATCATTAATATAATTCCACGGTCCTTTTCCACCTTCGACCCCTATACACTGTCGGTTTCATCCTCAAGAAGTCTCTAAGCCGGGTTGCAACCGAGGGCTCCTGTGAGCTAGAACCAGGAGCTTGTAAACCCTGACTATTACGCTGAGAGGCCACCTACTGAGTCAACATGGTGATGGCTCCCCTAAACTCTACCTCAGTGCTGGGAGCTGGCTGGGCCTGAGCAGGGGGCGCTTGTGGGACCTCCGTAGTCCTAGAAGGCTATACCTGTCTCCTTGCCTCTGTTTGGGCTGGGACCTTAGGTTGAGCATTTTCAGTAGCTAGGGTTGAGGCATCTCTTTAAGAAGTTGTTCTCTTCGGCAGCAGATGCTGTAAACGTATAACAGATGAATTATAATGAGATTTTTCATAGAGTTAAACTCCATTGCATGATCCACATCATAGAATAAGGGTAACACTTCCTAATGTCCTACAGGCTCCTACTTATGAAGTGTGGGTGCAAAACACACCCATAAACAAGACTCTACTTTACACGGCTTCATAGGTTCCCTACATACTTGAACTCTTTGCTATGGTACCAAGTTTGTCACGCCCCGGGAGGTACCCTAGGTGTAACTAGCACTCGGAGACTATTACTAATCCCTCAGTGAACCACCTAGTCCCAAAACACTTGTTCAATTAATACATTAGCCAAAAATATTCAAAATATAGAAGACTATCAGTGGGCTATAAGCTATCAACTCCATTTATCACGTGGAATAAGAATAACATAACAATCTCAATCAGAAACAAAATAGGGAAATAACTTCAACATCAACTATCAAATGTCTATGTCTATGAATACTCTATAACTATCGTCTAGGAAGGTACCATGATAGTCCATGACTACTATTATCAAGATAAATAACTCAAAATAGGTAAAAGAGAAAAAATATGTCCTCTAAGGCAGGGGAGGACTCACGAAGTTCCGAATCACGGAACTTTGAACCTCAACAATTCGCCTGCTGAAGTCCTCTGTCTACAGAATCTACATCATAAAATGATGCAAAGCCAAAGGGGAATTAATACGTGGAATATACTGTATATAAAATGGGCCAAAATAAACAATATAGGCTATAAAATATACAATGACATCAGCTCATCAATCACTCAACCTCAAGTCAGTGTAAGGAACAGGACTCTATCATATCACTATCCATCAAGACATCACACTATCACATCAACCTAAGAGTACTATCAACATGAAACTTATCTAGAAGTTTCTAGAATCAATAACCACCACCTATGAGCCGGTGATGATACAATAAAGAGATGTCATTGCGACATCCATCCAGTACCTTCGCTGGGGTAAAGGATGAGTCTATTGGGGATCCCAAAAGAAGTCTTCAAATCCTCTACGGGATAAAGGAAACATCTGCTTCCATGGTCCAATCCTCTCCTATGTTGGACATATATTAATGAGTACAAGTGGTTTCACGACCCAAGGCTAGGGCCTTGACGTGACCAGTGAATGGGGAACCCGAAGGGACCGCAAACAAGCCTCGTAGTATATCATTACACATCCTTGGTCGCGGAAGCAACGTAAAACAACTTAAGAAATATAAACAATAGGACTAAGGGAGAGAGAGATTTATACTTCAATAGCTTGAATATCGTAAGTGAGTCAAAGGTCAAGCATAATACATAACACGTCCAACAACACCTCTACTACATAGATAAGAGCGGGGCTAAGACAAGAAACCGGGATCACCCGCATAGTTAATACATACATAAAATAAAGATAGTCTTAGAACATTGTATAAGAGATTAATCATTGTCCCCAGAATGGAAGACTCACTAAAGGCTAACTTGAACAATCCGTCTAGCCACAAGAAGAATCTGTAGGCGCTTCGGTTCCTACATGGTAACATCATGTAGGCATAGAGTATGTGTTAGTATGTTTGAATGTACTAGGTATATAGGATCCAATGGAACAAGAGATAGGCATCATAATCAAAATGCATAACAATAGACAATAGGCATAATATAATAATATGACATGTATGATCAATGCTAAAGTAAAACATGCTTAAACAATTCTTGCTCATATGAAATATCATATGTGTAGAATAGACCAAGTGAACCACTTCCCAACTCCAAGGCACAATATTCCTTAAACAGTGGGAGTGTGTTGTTATGGCGTAATTATGTGGCCAAATTAGATTTGGTAAATTAGTTGGAAAAATACAAAATATGACGTTTTGTCGTCGCTAAGTCGTGGTTGATGTGAAAAAGAAATCTTGTTGTTGCAAGTTGCTAATTGTTGGTATTGTTGCTATCATGTAGAGCTTGAGAATCTGGAAGCATAACTTGGGTTGGCCAAGCTAAGATTGGTTGGAAGAAGTGAGTCCATGGTATGTGAAGCTTATCACCTTTGACATGAAATTGTTTATAAAGTCCTCTACTCCTTTGGCATGCTCAATCTCTAGA
>JAOTQR010149746.1:0-19366 GCA_025774065.1 Solanum ossicruentum
TTAAATTACCCGACGTCCACAACAAAATTTTCCAATTGTATAGTTATCCTTAATTTAAAGAATTATGGGGTCTAACAATACGTTAGCTTTTGGAGAATCCATGAAGAAGATTAGAGATGAAGACTTGAAGCTTGAGTGAAATTCTTAAATCCAGATTGAGTCTTGGAATTTGAAATTTGGAGATGAAATATTGTCTATGTCTTTGGGAGAGTATTTGGGAATATCTTGGATGATATGAGGGTGAAATAAGGCTAACTATAGGTATTTTCATGCATAGGAAGGCTTAAGTCCAAGACCCAAAAGCCTTGGACCAGAATAAAATAACTAGGCACAAAATACACAGAGGTGCTCGCTGAAGGGATGTGCCTAAACATTGTTTTCATCAAACATTGAACTTTAAAATTTGCTATGGTTGCTCTAAAATTGGGGTTAGATCCATTTTCCACTCAATTAGATCCCCTAATCAATAATATGAAGTTGAATTTTTGAAATAATGCATGACTTTTGAGATATATGGAAATTATGATTCTGGGTACTTTCGAAGCACATTTTCGGACACTTTTTGGGGTCGTTACATCATTCTAATCTACATCAAGAAAATCCCCAAATTTGAGGTATGTGGGTTTGAACCATTGGATCCTTTACCCATGGTGCCCAACCTTCCTTTTTATGAAACTTACATGTTTTTAAGATTTATTACTTGTGGGTATTACTTTTTTTGAATTATGATTACAAATTATGTTGGGGTTTTATGAATTTTTGATTGGAAACACATGTCTACCTATTTCAAGCTTATACTAGGAGAAGGTTTGTGATGTTATATCAAAATACAACACATTTTATGCCTAAAACAAGGGACTTTGTGACTTTTTATGGTTTTATGTGTTTTTATATTGTTCTTGTAGAAAAGTTTGGTTGACATGATTTTGAAGGAAAAGTGTAGATTTTGCTAAAGCATAGGACATACGAGCACACTTACGAGTCATACCCCAAGCGACGAGTCGTACAAAGTGTCGTAGCAGGAATTAGAGAGCCAATATATTGGACCAAAAACAGAAAGCCAAGACTACAAAAGGGACATACAAGTTGTAGCCCAAGCAAACAACTCGTACCTATGGATCGTACCAGTTTTGTCCAAGATTCCAAGAACTTTATACGAGACCCTGACTGTGACTCGTAGTTCACCCTACGAGTCGTACCTGAGAGGTATACCAACTGTCAGCTGTCTTTTCTGTGTAAATTCTAGGATTATTTTGTAAACAATATATATAGTTTGAGTTAAGTTTTTAGAAGGGAGATTCGAACCAGGGGAGCTTTTATCATCTTTGAATATTCTCTCAAAAGTACTTTTAGGTTTTCAGCTTAGATTATCTTTTTCTGGGGGAAAACCTAATTTCGGGGATTGTAAACCTTGCTTTGTGCTCACTGTCAATCTATCAAGCTTTTGGTTTGCTACTTGTGGTTTCTTCAATCTTCATTGCCTTGGGTAAAATTCACAATCATGTTATTTATTTGCATTTTTGTTGGTTTTGCCTTAGCCATAAGTAGCTAAGCACACACAACTTAGAGTTGTGAGAACCATGGGTAGTTGACTTGTGATGAACTAGGTTTATTGCATTTCTATGATTGGGGTTTTGCATGTATTATCTATTTCCCTTCATTATGATTGTTATTTGGTGGTGGCCAACACCAAACCCTGGCTACTATCACGAGCCCGACCAAGGTAGTGACGAATAGGTAAAGGCAAGTAGATGACAGGATTCAACTGATGTCTTCTCATCTAATCAACCAAACCTGACTAAGGGGAGGTTGATTGGGACAATTGGTAAAGGTTAGTTGGCACTCCATGGTTGCCGACCAAGCGCCATCGTGAAATTTGACCTTCACCTTTACAAGAGGGCTAGAAGAACCCAAGTTACCGTTCTGCATGTGACTCTTCAATTTTAGTTATGTTACCTAGGTAATCGAGTCAATGAACTATGGGGAACAAAATTCCCAAGCTATCCCTAAAATTGAGTGTTTTCCCGCGTGGTCGTGTAGTCATAATTTTTACTTTTATTTCTGAATTACAAACCCATCCCCATTTAGAGATTTTAGTAATTGATGGTTGAAATGATTAGTAGTGAAATCTTGTAGTCTACCCCTGTATTCCCTGTGGATTCGACCCTAACCTTCGGTTAGGTTATTTGCTTATTGTGACTGCTTATTATTGGAGAGTGAACATCATAAAAAATTATGGCACCGTTGCTGGGGATGAAAGAGATCTATGAAAAAGGACTAGTGCTGAAAATCCAATGGAGGCCAGTAAGGAGATTCCACGAGGAAGCTAGGCTAAAAGATTCAGGACTAAGTAGTATACCAGGGTTAGAGGCCGAAATTGAGTTGCATGGACTTGATTGGTTATCATAGATACTGGGTAAGTATTCCCCTTATGTAGGTAAGGATTTTTATGCATCCTACAATGGTTCTATTCATAGAGATTTTCCAAGGCTTAAGAAGCCCATTGAGCAGCCACGATTGAGTGAAGTCCTAGTTAGAGGGGAGTTTGTAGATATCTCAGAAGGAACTGTTCAGATAGTGCAGTTAGGGCCAAGCTATAGATTGCCACATTCCACTGCGGAATATGATCATAGGATTGCAAAGATGAGAAAGGCAGTGAATCAGAAGGATGTCGGGTTGAGAACAGAACTCCTTAGGTGGATAGCAAGTCAAATTTGTGAGGAGGGTGTTGAGCCAACATGGGTTATGAATCACACGGAGCATATTTTGAAGGCCCATCTCTTATTTAGGAAAATATTTTGGTGGTCCATTATTCGGTGGTGCATCAGACCTACTTTTATGAATAATGTGATCACATTGGAGAGAGTTGTGCTATTGGCTAGCATTTTTGAGGGGTATGAAATTGATTGGGATAGGGTTATGACAGAACTGATGTAGGAGTCAGCAGCTCACACTTAGCCAGCATTGCCATTCCTAATCTGATACACAAGTTATGCAAGGCGATTGGGGTGTCGATCTCTCTCCACTTGGACCCTCATGATGGATCCCAGCCTAATCAAGGCCGAACGAGAGCCATGTATCCCTACAGAGAGTTGTTCCTCCACCTATCGAAAAGCCATTTCCAGTAGAGCCCCATACTCAGGGATCACTTCCAGCTACTACAAAGCCCACGCCAGCTGTAGAGATCGAGTCCACACCATCCTCCTGTACTCCGGTACCAGCAGTAGCTTCATTACAAGTTGAACCTCTTACTTTTGTTGTTGCTTTTCATGCTTCTCCAGCCTCTATCTATATGGGTCAGAAGTTAGATTGACCAGACTGAATGGGACTCCGAGGAGAGGATGAAGGCATTCACCCGTGCATTGGTAGACGAGAGAGTTAGAGTGGTGGATGCCCGAGTTGATGTATTTGAGGCGAGAGTCCAGCAAAGACTTGAGGTAGCTTGACCTACTGACACGAGCAATGTGACCGAGGAGTTGTCCAAGTTTAAGGTCAAATTCTTGCACATGTGCAACTCTTATTGCAGTCTTGGAGGTGGCACTGGCGGATGATGAGTCATTCGAGTGGCTAGCCGACTATCCAGACCTATGCAGAAAAAGTCCCCCTGAGTAGGATGATGATCTAGACCATACTGAGAAGAGGCTGAGATCGAAGGAGGAACACATACCTGAGGAGGGGGAGCAAGAGTCGCTACTGATTTGGATGCAGCACATCCCACATGAAGAGGGTATTTCACGGACTGTTGAGGAGGAGTTGGTGCCCCAGGACCTCACAAACAAACCAGAGACCAGTGCTTGATGCACCATGATGTTTGACCCTTTTTGACTCGAGGTCTTACTTTTATTTATGGGTATTTTGTTCTCTTTTTAGATAATATTATTTTGATGTTGGTTTTTAAATATTTTATGATTGGCTACTGTCTTTATTTGGGTTTTGAATATTGGTTTTTAATGTATATATATCTACGTTTATGTTTTTATTATGTTCGTCTTAGTACTTGTTTTTACTTTGAAGACAAAGTATCCTATTTTGGTGGGGTATGGGAAGTTATGGATTACGGTGAAGTCTGAGTAGCCTCAGGTCCATGACTTCCCCTATTTGTTGATCCCAAGGTTTTCTTGCTATGCTTCTTTTTCCTTGTAGATGTTTAATTTTCTGTTGAACCGGCATGTTTAGGTAGTGTAGATAATGTGTAAATTCATAGTAGCATTATCTATTGACATATACATAACCTTTAGATGTGTTCTAAAGTTTTGATGAAAAATTGAGTAGCCTCAAAATTTTTGAGTTTGCGGTTGTTGATGCATTCATACGTTTTAAAGTAACTGGTTATGTTTGTTCTGATATTGTGAAGGTAAGCTGAGGCCGAAAGCATGACCTGTGAGTCTATACTTGATTGTGGATGCAATGCCATATGTGTTGTGAACTTATTTTGCTACATGTATGCATCTTGTATGGACTCAGAACTTGCCTTAGTACTCTAAGATTGGTTTAGTGATTTGGTTGATATGGAAAGGATCTTAGGCCTTTGTTCTTTGAGTTAACCCACTTTTAGCCTAAATTACCCACCAATGAGTGATAGAATCCCTTGTTCCAAATTTTCGAGCTTATCATTTACTCATTTTTTCTTTATACCTTGCTAGCTTAACCTTGTTTAATGAAATACCTTGATATTGGCCTTGGTCTATCCTTGAACATGTGAGCCTTGATTGAGGCCAAAAGCCTAAGTTAAGGGTGGCTACAATTGGTGGCCCTGGTTTGGGGCATAGATATTGTGTACTTCACCTGAGGCTAAAAGCCTAAGTTGAGGGTAGTCCTTATTGTGGTAAAGTAATAATAAGGTGCTTAGTTGGGAAATCAATAAAGAAATGAAAAATCATGAGCCGGGTGAAAAAAAAGAAGAGAAAGTGTCTTGAGCTGAGAAAAAATTTTTTAAAAAAAAGATCTTGAAATTGAGGTATAACTGAAAAAGAGAAAGAAAACACTCGAAGAAGGCTTGAATTAGTTAAATAAGGGTGGACTTAGTGAAAATAGATGGCTTATGAAGGTGAAAGTCTTGGTAAGCATGGTTCAAGGATAGCTTTTAGTCATTACTTGCCTAAAATGTCATACCAAAGCCCCCTAAGCCTCTGTTACAAGCTAGTAAGTCCTAAAGTGATCCAAATCAACTTTGTCACTAAACTGAAAGATGAGTATAAAGGCAAGCCTATGGTGTTAGTCATTGTGCATGAATTTCAATCATGAGAGTGAGAATGCTTTCTCAGTCCCTGAATTCTTAATACTTTTGAGTGAGTATGAGGGACTTCTTTCCAGTGAGGGCATTTGCAATACTTGAGTAGCATATGACTATGCCAGCAATTGTGGATGGTTTATGCTCCTTAATTTTTCATAGTTGGATTGCCAGGTATCTCATTATGCTCTTGTTATAACTTAACAACTTTGCAATCCTATTTTAAAAACGACAGTTGGGTACCAGAATCAAAGGAGTTATTTATATGCCATTAGTATAAATACTATGTATTTCTCTTTGTCAACATAGATTGAGTTGTCACTTAAGGACAATCAATAATTCTAAGTTGAAGGTGTTGATGTGCTGTCAAAATACAACACATTTGATGCCTAAAATAAGGGATTTTGTGAGTTCTTAATGCGACGTTTTATGGTTTTTATATGTTTTTATGTTGTTCTTGTAGAAAAGTTAGGTTGGCATGATTTTGAAGAAAAAATGCAGATTTTGCTGAAGCATAAGAGATACGATCACACATACGAGTCGTAGCCCAAGAGACGAGTCGTAGGGTGTGTCGTAGCAGGAATTAGAGATCCAAAATGTTGGACCAAAAACTGAAAGTCAAGACAACGAGATGGACATACGAGTCGTATCCCAAGCAACGACTTGTACCTATAGGTTGTACCAGTTTAGTCCAAGATTCTAAAAAACCTGATATGAGACCCTAACTATGACTCATAGGTCACCCTACGAGTCATACCTGCAAGGCGTACTAGCTGCCAGCTATCTTTTCTGTGTGAACTCTAGGGTTATTTTGTAAATACTATATATAATTTAATTTAGCATTTTAGAAGGGAGATTCGAACCAAAGGAGTTTTTATTATCTTTGAATATTCTCTCAAGAGTATTTTTAGGTTTTTAGTTTAGATTATGTTTTTTTGAGGGAAAACCCAATTTTGGGGATTATAAACCTATTGTGCGCTTTGTCAATCTATCAAGCTTTGTGGTGTCTTCAATTTTCATTGTCATGGGTAAAATTTTCAATCATATCATTTATTTGCATTTTTGTTGGTTTTGCCTTAGCCATGAGTAGCTAAGCACCCACAACTTAGGATTGTGGGAATCACGGGTAGTTGACTTGAAATGACCTAGATTTATTGCATTTCTATGATTGGGGTTCTGCATATATTGTCTATTTCCCTTCATTATGATTGTTGTTTGCTGGTGGCTTACACCAAAACCTGCCTACTATCACGAGCCCGACCAAGGTAGTGACGAATTGAAAAAGGGTAGTAAATGACAGGATTCAATTGATGTTTTCTCATCTAATCAACCAAACCTGACCAAGGGGAGGTTGACTGAGATAATTGGTAATGGTTAGTTAGCACATCATGGTTGTTGATCAAACGCCATGGTGAAATTCGACCTTCACCTTCACAAGAGGGCTGGAAGAACCTTAGTCTTCGTCCTGCATGTGACTCTTCAATTGTAGTTATGTTACTTAGGGTAATCAAGTCAATGAACTATGGGGAACACGATTCCCAAGTTGTTCCTAAAATTGAGTGTTTTCCCGAGTAGTAGTATAGTCGTAATTTTACTTTTATTTCTGAATTACAACCCCCACCCCCAATTTAGATATTTTATTAATTGATTCTTGAAATGATTAGTAGTGAAATCTTGTAGTCAAGGACCGTATTCCCAATGGATTTGACCCTAATCTTCGGTTAGATTAATTGCTTACAGCGACCACTTTCTTATTGAAGTGTGAACATAATCAGTTTGTCTATTGTGATTATGTATGTTTTGGACTATGAAACTACGAACTATTATGAGATTTGATGATGGATTTCAAGGTATCTTACATGAGGGTTTTACTATGTATTGTTGGATTAATTTACATTAAGTTTTCTCACATTACTTTACTCTTGAATTGCATGATCTCAAACTAGCATTGCACAACCGCGAAGTGTTTGATAAAATGTCTTGACAAGGATTCTTAAGCTATTGATGATCTAATGCATGGTTTATAAGTCAAGGGACTTTATGATGATTAAGGGATTGTACGTATGTATTGAATTCATGAAAGTATCTATAGTGTTTCAAGTTGACCATACCTTGTTGGGGGGGTGACATGCCCAATCACCTAATTGAGGGGGATGACATGGCTCGACCACCTCATCGAGGGTTGACATACCGGTACTACCACGTCGAAGGGTATGTACCTTGGCTACCTCATCGGGGGGTGACATGCCCATACTACCACATCGAGGGGTATGTACCGTGCCCACCTCACCGGGGGATGATATTCCCATACTACCATGTCGAGGGGTATGTACCTTGACCACCTCATCTGGGGGCGACATGCCCGTACTACCATATTGAGGGGTAGGTACCTCAATCACCTTCCAGGGGGTGACATGCCTTGGATTCCGAGTAATAGTTGCTCGGTCTATGATTATGTTCTTCTACCACACATGTATTATGTTGTATATAAGACATATGATTTACAAGCATGTTTTACTTCAAGCATTGATCATGCATGGAATATTAATTGTATACTCATCCATTGCTTATGATTATGCATTTTGATTATATTGGCTTATGTTTAGTTGCATTGCATCCTATATACTTTGTACATTCAAACGTACTAACGCATACTTTATTCCTACATGATGTTACCATGTAGGAACCAGAGACCTCACGATCATCCTCCACGTGGCTAGTTTTGGCATCTTGAAGATAAGCTTTTAGTGTGTCCTCAAGTTCAAGGACACTAGCTATGCTATTCTTGCTTTTGTTATCTCTTTATGTTGAACATTTGGTATTAATAATGATAATGATGTTGTTAATAATAATAATAATAATCATAATAATAATAATAATAATAATGATAATAATAATAATAATAATAGTATAATAATAATAATAATAATAATAATAATAAATAATAATAATAATAACAACAACAACAATTGTCACGACCCAAAAATGGATGTGGTGACACTCGTCTTATCCCACCAAGACAAGTTAGCCAAAAATCTAATTATAACAATAAAAATGCAGAAAGATAATAAAATAAAAGTTCAACTTCACCTATATGTCAAGTTAATTAAAAATTTTCTCAAAACCTGGTTCTCATGCGCACAAGCCTCTAATATGTTACAATAGATTTGAAAAAAAATACAACTCTCAAATGATGTTGTCTCTAAAGTAGAACAAAATCATAAATAGGAGGAAGAGGTTCGCTGAGATGACAAATAGCCACCTCACTGGATCTCCACAGCAGGTCTCAAATAAAAAAAGAAGTGAGAGTATTGCAAAGATCGGAGCGCACATCCTACAAAAATGTAGAAGCAAGGGGTGAGTACCAACCACACAATACCCAGCAAGTCAACTAACAAAACAAAGTAAGTCCAATAGAATACACAAACTCCTCTTATCCCAACTGACATCCATAACTATAACCTGCATAGAAAATCAGTCCAGCCCAGCAATACATAATAGACAATAAAGATAGTTTCCACAATATCACAATTCAAAATCACAAGCCACAACTCATAACAGATAACCTAGTCATTCAAAGGAATAACATCATGCCACACAAGAATATTCAAGGATGATATGCAATGCAACACCATGAAATGATATACCTCAAATGCCAAGCCATCTCTAAATCATATATACACAAGACCTCTCGGGAATACGTCGAGGGTTTGTGACTCATGGGGGACTCGTGAGATCCATATACCAACATGGTCGATCTCTACGTATCTATGCGGACAATCTCAACATACTATCATAAATTCAACCATCCCCAACACGGACGATCTCCATGTGCCCAACTTATATTATAAGAGTGATGTCAACACACACTCAATTTCATGTCAATCCATGTGCACAATATAACATCGATAATTTAGAGGATGATAATGCATCACAATATAACAAGTATTAGTACAATATGTAGTCACCTCAACTATCACAAATATACAGGTTCAATAAAGAAACCCAACCACATAACTCAATATATAAACCCAACCATGTTTTCAATTCAAGTGTTACCACACCACATCAACTCACATTTACCTTTTATCACCCCATTTTCATAATATCACAAATGTTTCATGAATCACATATAGAAGAAAGGAAAATTTGAGAATTCTACGAGAATTACAAAGTTTTGAAAGTCCACTTCAATCAAACACTTGAGTCTTTCCCTTTCGAATATAATCCATACCACGATCTAATCAAATAAGAATTCACAATAAGATTTCCAAACTAGAGACATCCAAACAACTATATATTTAGGTTAGATCAAAAACTCATCTAAATCTATAATTAAGTTCCAAATTCCAAGCCTAAGGTTATTTTAATTCCTCCATATATTATAAATCTAATTGTTATTCATACAATACAAACCCCCAATATAATACAAAAATATATACATATATATATTCGAAAGACGTATCATATAGTTCTAAATTCGCCTAAACAAAGAACCAAAGCATTGGGCAGAAGAGTATCAATGAAGAAGGAACAAAATACATATAAATATTTCAAGACTCACATCATATTTATAAACCTACGAAAGATTCCACTACAGGATCAAAGTTAAAGAAACATGTTAAAGATACAATTATAGAAAGGACAAAATCATGTATATATGTGAAGTAATTTCTAGAGTAAGTGTTCTTCATTACCTAATTGTAAATTTACTGTTATTATAATAATATATTCCTCCTTAAAAATATTAAAAACAACTACTTCCAGCAACAATAATTCCAATTCACTTCACAATAATTAATTCAATTAGTTCTATATCTATAAATTTGTGCCTAGGACTAATATGAAAACTTGAAATAGCCCCTCACCTGTACTTTTTCTCGTCGGCCTTCATGTCTCTACTAGGTAACATCTGCTCTTCTTAATTTTTTTTAAATCTTTCAGATTGTGGAGAAAATTGTTAAACCCTACTGACTTATTTTTAATGTATATACTAAGGTATATAGAGTATAAAATAAATATGAATTAATCCCTCAATAAGATTATTCATCTAAACTATCCATAACTCAAATGATCGTAGTTATTGAATAATCCGAATATTAGTATAAAATTTACAAAAATATTATTTTAGGAAAATAAGATGACTAATTATCAAAATGACCTAATGGGTCATTACATTATCCACAACTAAAAATCATGTTCGTCCGCAGACATAAAGAAGGAGAAAGAAGTATAATTGACATTACAAACCTTAAATTATTATCTTTTAGAGTCATTATTCGTCTTTGCAAGTAAGCTTCTCTTTAGGACAATTCCATCAAAATCAACCATTACGAACTGAACTTTCAAAGCAAACCTTGACAGACTTACCAATCAATAGTGATTTTCAAGTCACAGACTAATCCATGAACCCTATCTGAATAACAACCCACTAGTTAATAACTAAATAATTCTTTTCTCACATAATCACTATAAAATTTTATATCAATACCAACCATAATCAAAAGTAAACCTAAATCAACCACCTTACTCTTAATGCACAAAGCATCATAGATTTTGTTAAGATTATCACAATCAAACCTTCCCACGATCTTAAGTTATAAATTGTGATGTTTAGACATTGGATACTCATCTTAGAGAATAGATTTTTTTCTTACTCAACGGAGAAAATGATTAAGTAGCCACTTAGCGAACGATATATCAAAACATACAGATGCTCTATCAACATTATCACAAATACTATATGAATAGGTGTGATTATAAATAACCCTTAAAAATGGTAGAGCCAGACCCAAGAGAACTCATATGCAATCATACATAGCCAGAACATAACCTCAACGACAAGGTGAGTATTAAAACTGCTGGACAACTATAAGTATTCATGGTAGCTCTTCTATGAATTCATACAAGCAAAGTTGTGTGTATAGAGCCACTTGTATATATCAACTTTCCCAAATAATACTAATATGGCATAATTGAAATAGTCAAATCTGTACGAGCATTCTATCGTACTAAGAGAAAATTGTAGGATCGGTTCACTGATCCACCACTAAGGGTCAATCTACAAAAGTGAAGAGAGGAGTGGAAATAGGCAGGTATGCCCGTAATAAAGTATGTAGCCACACAAGAATGCACGGAATCAAGGTTGAATGATACAAGATACTCCTTTCATAATACCTCCGTCAAACATTTTCATTCATCCAAGCCCATCTTTTTTTTGAATTCCCTTTTTAGCTACTCAAAATCAACTTGTCTTGTCCCAATACAATAGTACACATACTCAATTTATCAAACTCCATATATTCTTTACAGTACTGCATCAAAGGCAATGGTCTTAATATTAATAGAACATCATAGTCATACTATTCATTTATGACTCTAGCTCCTTTCAATTCTACTGCAAAAGTATTTCAACGCATTCTACATCTTTTCGTATGATCACTTTACTCATCAAATAGTAGCAAATGTAATTTTTGATCCTTGTAAATTATGTTTCACTCAATAAAAAATCATTATGATATGATTGCATCACGAACACTTATTACCATTATGCCCAATTAATTTCTCAGTCCCTCTAGTCGGGTGGGCACCGGCCAATTTTTCGACCCCTGTAGTCCCTTCCATCATCTCAAGGTTAACCCCATCATTGATATGACACCTAAACCTATTATATCTGTCAATTCAAATGACTAACTTGACTATTTGATACATTTTCTTACTAAAATTCTCAATTTTCTTCGCACAAGTACATTCATTGGGACTTTCCTTACTCTTAAGATGATCTTATATATATAAAATTTACTTAACAATTTGATATCGATCCACTCCTTTAGATCTTATATGGATCAGTAGTCCTTATCTAGAATTCTTTGAATACACCTCGCAATCTAAATGCATTAATTATACCAAATATCTACCACTAAAATCTTCCTTATAAATAAAGTTTAACCCATTCATCCAGAGTAACAAACTAGTTCATTTGTCAAATCTGAATGCAAATCAAATCTTATCAAATGGTCCTCTGATACAACTAATAACTCTTTTAGTGGTTAGTACCCATACTTAACAATTGACATATTTATTTTCATATATAACTAGTATTATATCATGAAAGTCTATTAGATCCACTACTAGAATACATCCTACCTATCCAGAAAGTAGCACCAAACTAGCCTCCATACTTCTATCCATTAAATAGCTGCAAAACATTATCCAATCCATCATGACTCTAAACTAAGCAATACACATTATTTCATAAGTTCAACCGGTAGAAAAATTATCATACTCCATAACTCTAATCAAGTAAACATCGGTATTGCTGTGACATGAGTCATATCATTATCCTCCTCGATATTCACTCTGATAGTAAAGTGGATAATGTAATGACCTTTTAGGTCATTTGGATAATTAGTCCTCTTGTTTTCCTAAAATAATATTTTCATGAATTTTATACTAATATTTTGGACTATTCAATAACTACGATCATTTGAGTTATGTATAAATTTAGATGAATAATCTTATTGAGGGGTTAATTCATATTTATTAGATACTCTATATACCTTAGTATATATATTAAAAATAAGTTAGTAGGGTTTAATATTTTTCTCCATAATATGAAAGATTACAAAAAAATTAAGAAGGGCAAACGCTACCTTGTGGAGACGTGATGGCCAACGAGAAAAAATGCAGGTAAGGGGTTATTTCAAGTTTTCATATTAGTCCTAGCCACAAATTTCTAGATATAGAATTAATTGAATTGATTACTGTGAAGTGAATTGCAATTATTGTTGCTGAAAATAGTTGTTTTTAATATTTTTAAGGTGGAATATATTCAACTGCCATTCTCCTTAGTTTTTTGGCAAACAAATCCGGCGTCGATGAAGCTTCCCGGTAATGTGTTTAACAGTAGATTTTTCGGTCAAATTACTCAGGTGATATCCTTTCTTTTCTCCTTTCTTTCTTGTCAAAATCCTGTTCAGGTCAGTCTTCCCTTCCTTTCCTGTTCAATTTCTTGTTCCAGCCATTCTTTGTTTGTTTCTCTCCTGTTTTACTACATATTGATATCTATTGCTTATGGTTCAATTTCTGCATATTGCTTGCTGACTATTGAGTATCTGTCTGTTCAAGTTGCTACATAGTAATTCTTGTCTGTTTAGGTTGCTAAGTATTGATTCTTATCTGTTATAGTTAGGGATTATTGGTTCTTGCTAAATATCTTGTGCTTATTGCTTTGTTGAGATTTTTAAGATTCAAATTACTGATTATTGATTCTTGCTTGATATTTTGTGTGTATTGCTGTTGTTGGGAATTATAGGATTTTAATTTCTTTATAGTCTATAGTTAGTTCTTAGTTACTGGCGTCGGGACCTCATGGTGGACTAAGGTCATGTCATCGGTCGGGGTCAAGGGTTAGGGATAGGGGCGGTAAGGGAGACTCGGAGTTATTCAAGTTAAGGGTAGGGTCGTGGAATATAGGATCCCTGACAGGGAAATCTGAAGAGCTAGTGAAATGTCTGAAGAGGAGACAGATTAATATAGCGTGTGTCCAGGAGACCAGGTGGGTAGGCACCAAGGCTCGGGATGTCGTTGGGTTTAAGCTGTGGTACTCGGGTGGTTCTAAGGATATAAATGGTGTGGGTATCTTAGTAGACGAGGATATAAGGGAGTATGTGGTTGAGGTTAGGAGGGTTAATGATAGGATGATGTTTATCAAACTCGTGGTTGGTAGACATATGGTGAATATAGTCAGTGCTTATGCGCCCCAAGTAAGCCTAGATGAGGAAGTCCAAAGGCTCTTTTGGGAGGATACGGATGAGGTGGTGTGAGGCATACCGCTGACAGAAAAACTTTTCATTGGGGGTGACTTTAATGGGCATATCGGGGAAACTATTGGCGGGTTTGAAGGTGTTCATGGAGGCTTTGGTTTTGGGGAGAGAAATGGAAGTGGGACGTCTCTCTTGGATTTTGCCAAAGCCTTTGAGTTAGTAATTTCTAACTCGTGTTTCCCAAAGAGGGAAAACCACCTGATTACCTTCCGTAGTACGGTAGCTAAGACTCAGATTGACTACCTACTTCTTCGAAAGGGCGATAGAAGCTTATGTAAGAATTGCAAGGTTATTCCGAGTGAGAATGTTTCCACTCAACATAGGCTTTTAGTGATGGATATGGAGATCAAGAGAGCTAAGAAGAAGAAGGTTATGTATGCCCAACCTAGGATTAGATGGGGAGGCCTTACTGCTGCCCTTTCCTGCGAGATGGAAGAAAAGTTGAGAAACTTAGAGGCATGGAGTAGTGAAGGTAATGTGAACATTATGTGGGACACGACTGTTGGTTACATAAGAAAGGTAACTACCGAGGTACTAAGGGTTTTGAGAGGGAACTTTGGTGGACATCAAGGCGATTGGCGGTGGAATGACAAAGTCCAAGGTAAAGTGAAAGATAAGAAGGTCGTTTACACAGAGTGGTTGGAGTGTAGGGATGAAGATGAAAAGCAAAATCTTAAGGTAATCTATAAGATAGCCAAGTCAGAAGCAAAGATGGCGGTGACAAATGCTAAGTCCGCAGCGTTTGAGCGCCTTTATGAGAGTTAAGTGATCAAGGCGGGGAAAAGAGATTGTACAGGCTCGCTAAAGTTAGAGAAAGGGAAGCTCGCGGCTTGGACCAGGTGAAGTACATCAAGGATGAAGAGGGCGAGGCGTTAGTGGATGACACTTCCATTAAACTAAGGTGGCAAGCTTACTTCCATAAACTCTTAAATGGAAAAGGAGATAGGGATATTGAGCTGGGTGAGTTGGCAAGCTCTGAAAACCATCGTGATTTTAGGTATTGCAGGCGGTTTAGAGTTGAGCAGCTAAGACAGGCTATTAATAGGATGAAGAGGGGGAGGGCGATCGGGCCCGATGAGATTCTGGTAGACTTCTGGAAGAACATCATCAAGGATGGCATTGAGTGGTTGACTAGACTGTTCAATGCTATTATAAAGACTGCCAAGATACCTGATGAATAGAGGAGGAGTACAATGGTTCCATTGTACAAGAATAAGGGAGATATTCAAAGTTGTAACAATTACAGGGGTATCAAGTTGTTAAGCCACACTATGAAGGTCTGGGAGAGAGTAGTGGAGATGAGGGTGCAAAGAATAGTATCTATCTCGTAGAACCAGTTTGGATTTATGCTGGGGTGATTGACTACTGAAGCAATTCATCTTGTTCGGAGGTTAGTAGAGAAATACACGGATAGAAGAAAGGATCTTCATATGGTGTTCATTAACCTCGAGAAGGCTTATAACAAAGTCCTAAGGGATGTATTATGGAGGTGTCTAGAGGTGAAAGGTGTCCCAGTGGCTTATATCATGCTGATTAAGGAGATGTACGATGGAGCCAAAACTCGAGTGAGAATGGTGGGAGGAGACTCTGAGTATTTTTCTGTTGAGATGGGACTCCACCAAGGATCTGTGTTGAGCCCTTTCTTAGTTGCCTTGGTGATAGATAAGCTGACGCGTTCTATCCAGGAAGAGGTACCATGGTATATGCTTTTTGCAGATGACATATTACTGATTGATGAGACTCGAACTAAAGTTAATAAATGGTTGGAGGCCTGGAGACACGCCTTGGAGTCCAAAAGTTTCAAATTGAGCAGGACTAAAACTGAATACTTGGAGTGCAAGTTCAGTGTTGAAAGGGATGAGGAAAACTCTAATGTGAGGTTTGTCAACCTATCCCCAAGAGAGAAAACTTTAAGTATTTGGGGTCCATCATCCAGAGTAGTGGCGCTATCATTGATTATGTCCACACTATATTGGGGCAGCATGGACTAAATGGAGGCTTGCCTCTGGAGTATTGTGTGATAAGAAGATACCACCAAAACTCAAAGGTAAGTTTTACAGAATGGTGGTTAAACCATCGTTGTTGTTTGGAGTGGAGTGTTGTCCAATTAAGAAGACACATGTTCAGAAGATGCATGTCGTAGAAATGTGGATGCTGAGATGGATGTTTGGTCACACCAAGAGTGACAAGGTTAGGAATGAGACCATCCGGGAAAAGCTAGAGCTGGCCCCTGTGGCCAAAAATATGAGGGAAGCGAGACTGCGATGGTTTAGACATGCGCAGAGAAGGAGTATCGATGATCCTGTTAGGAGGTGCGAGAGGCTAGTTTTGGGAGATACTCGGAGGGGTAGAGGTAGATCAAACAAGTATTGGTGGGAGGTGATTAGCCAAGATCTGACGGAACTTGATCTTACTAAGGACATGGCCTTAGACAGAAAAAAGTGGAGGTTGCGAATTAGAGTAGCAGGCTAATGGTAGGGTTAGGTGTTTTTTGCCATATATTCGCATTACCTGTTATATTATGTGTTAGTTTATACTGTCATTGTTAGTCACCATTTTTTGTTCCCTTCCGTCCTATTGTCATATCTAGTTCGTTCTTACTTACGGGTTTGAGACGAGGGTTTCTAGGAAACTGCCTCTCTACTTCTATGGTAGTGGTAAGGTCTGCGTACATTCTACCCTCCCCAGACCCCACTTGTGGGATTATACTGGGTATGCTGTTGTTGTTGTTGTTGTAAGGTGGAATATGTTATTATTATAATAACAGTAAACTTACAATTAGGTAATGAAGAGCACACTCACTCTAGAAATTACTTCACATATATACATGATTTTATCCTTTCTACAATTGTATCTTTAACATGTTTCTTTAACTTTGGTCCTGTAGTGGAATCTTTCGTAGGTTTAGAAATATGATTTGAGTATTGAAATATTTATATGTGTTTTGTTCCTTCTTCATCGATACTCTTCTTCCTAGTGCTTTGGTTCTTCGTTTAGGTGAATTTAGACCTATATGGTACGTCTTCCGATATGTATATATTTTTGTATTATATTGAGGGTTTGTATTGTGTAACAATTAGATTTATAATATATGGAGAAACTAAGACTTAACCTTAGGCTTGGAATTTGGAACTTAATTATAGATTTAGATGAGTTTTGGATCTAACCTAAACATATAGTAGTTTGGATGTCTCTAGTTTGAAAATCTTATTGTGAATTCTTATTTGATTAGATCGTGGTGGTATGGATTCTATTCGAAAGGGAAAGGCTCAAGTATTTGATTTGATCATGATTTGACTAAGGTAAGTGGACTTTCAAAACTTTGTAATTCTCGTAGAATTCCCAAAATTTCCTTTCTTCTATATGTGATGCATGAAATATTAGTGATATTATGAAAAATGGGGTGACAAAAGGTAAATATGAGTTGGTGTGGTGTGGTAACACTTGAATTGAAAATGTGGTTAAGTGATGTGAATTATACATTGAGTTATGTGGTTGGGTTTCTTTATTGAACTCGTATATTTGTGATAGTTGAGGTGACTACATGTTGTACTAATACTTGTTATATTGTGATGCATTACCAAAACCCTATATTATCGACGTTATATTGTGCATATTAGTTGACATGAAATTGAGTATGTGTTGAGTTCACTCTTATAATCTAAGTTGGGCACGTGGAGATCGTCCGTGTTGGGGATGGTTGATTTTATGATAGTGCATTGAGATCGTCCGCACAGATATGTAGAGATCGTCCATATCGGTATATGGACCTTGTGAGTCCCCCATGGGTCACAAACCCTCGACGTATTCCCGAGAGATATTGTGTATATACGATTTAGAGATGACTTGGCATTTGAGGTATATCATTTCATGGTGTTGCGTTGCATCTCATCCTTGCATATTCTTGTGTGGCATGATGTTATTCCTTTGAATGACTAGGTTATCCCTTATGAGTTGTGGCTTGTGATTTTGAATTGTGATATTGTGAAAACTATCTTTATTGTGTATTATGTGTTGTTGGGTTGGGCTGATTTTCTATGCAGGTTATAGTTGTGGACGTCAGCTGGGATGAGAGAAGTTTGTGTATTCTATTGAACTTGCTTTGTTTTGTTAGTTGACTTTCTGGGTACCGTGTGGTCGGTTCTCACCCCTTTCTTCTACATTTTTGTAGCTTGTACGCTCGGATCTTTGTAGTATTCTCACTTGTCTTTTTATCCGAGACCTTCTGCAGAGATCAGTGAGGTAACTATTTGTCATCTCAATGAACCTCTTCCTCCTATTTATGATCTTGTTCTAGTTTAGAGACAACATCATTTGACACTGTATCTTTTTTTCAAATCTATTGTAACATATTAGAGGCTTGTGCACGTGACAACCAGCTTTTCGAAAATTTTTTCATTAAGTTGACTTATAGTTGAAGTTAAACTTTTATTTTATTATCTTTCCGCATTTTTATTGTTATAATTGGAATTTTGGCTATTTTCTTGGTAAGATAAGACGAATGTCATCACGTCCATTTTTGGAACGTGAAAGAATGGTATCAGAGCTTCAGGTTCATGGATCTCACGTGTGTACAAGCGGAGTCTAGTAGAGTCTCGATGATTGGTATGGAGACGTCTATACTATCTTCAAGAGGCTATGAAGACTGTTAGGAAACTTCCTTTTGTTTATTCTTTATCCGTCGTGCATCCATTTTTAAATCGTGATAATAATAATAATAATAATAATAATAATAATAATAATAATAATAATAATAATAATAATAATAATAATAATAATAATATTAATTGTAATAGTAATAATAGTAGTAATACCAATAGTAATAATAAAAATAAAAAAATCACGACCCCAACAGACAAGTTTTCTTTTTATCCGATTTAATTATGGGTCTGCTCGTTACTATTCATTTGTTGACTTTTTTGTCAAGTTACTGCGCACTTTTACTGTTTAGCACTGTGCACTTTTAAAAAGTTGTCGGGTACTGTGCACTTTTACTGTGCACACTCGTTTTCTTTTTTCTATTTAAAGGGGACGCATTTCATTTGAGGGGTAAGTCTTTGGACTTCCCCTCTCTCTCTAAGATTTCCTCTCCCCTCTCTCTACAATCCTGTAATTTACTGCTTGTACCTGTGTATAAATAAAAGCTCAAGTTTCTGGTAGCCTGCTTGCAGGTAATTTCTTTTCTGCTTTGTCTTTTAATTCTGTTTATATTTTATATTTTTGGTTTATGAAAAGCCCAATTATGGGCTAAGTTTTTAAGTGTTGAATAATGACTGATATAGTTTGGTGATGATCTGAAATGGGGATGACT
>JAOTQR010149757.1:906-14176 GCA_025774065.1 Solanum ossicruentum
TTCTTAACAAGAAAGCTTTCTTTTTGTTTACTAAATCAACCAAAACAATCTCTATAATTTTTTCTTTCTTTTTCCCCTCCCCCCCCCCCCTTATTTTTCACCTTTTTCCTTCTTTTTTTTTCCTTTCATTTTTTGGTTACGTATTTTGTTTATATCTCTTTTTTTTCCTATTCTATTTTTTTCCTCTATCTTTTTCTTATCTTTATTTTTTCCTTTTATTTTTTTAAATTATGAGACTAAAAATAATACTTATTTTGTACTATTTTTTAAATAAAATGATCCCCAGATTCAAATGTCAAAATTAAAGATAACCTTTTTTTTATGTTTACTAATTTAAATATATATGATTTCAACATGGAGGCTTTCCTCTAGAGTATTGTGTGATAAAAAGACACCACCTAAACTTAAAGGTAAGTTTTACAGAGGGTGGAGTGTTTGATCAATCAAAAACTCACATGTTCAGAAGATGCAAGTAGCGGAGATGAGAATGTTGAGATGGATGTGTGGACATACCAGGAGTGATAAGATTAGGAATGAGATGATTTGAAAGAAGTTAGAGGTGGCCCCTATGGCAAACAAGATGAGGAAAGTGAAACTATGATAGTCTTGACATGTGTAAAGAAGAAGTATCAACGCTCCTGTTAGAAGGAGCGAGTGGTTGAATTTAGGGGTTACATAGAGGAGTAGAGGTAGACCCAAGAAGTATTAGGGGAAGGTGACTAGACAAGATATGGCGACGCGTGATCTCACCGAGGACATAACCTTAGATATAAAGGAGTACAGGTCGCGAATTAGAGTCGAGTGTTAATAAGATAGTGAAGATATACTGAGGTATGGCCTTTTGATATAAAGGATTGTAGGATTAGTCGTGTCTTTTTATCCTGTATTGTCATTATCCATCTTATATTTGTTAATTTATTATATTTATATTCTATCATTGGCTTTTAGCTATTATTAGTCGTTCTTCCACGTTTTTCTTTGTTTTTCTCCTTTTCTCTATATCTAGTTTATTATGCTTAGGGGTTTCTAAGATGAGAGTTCCTCAAAAATATCCTCTCTACCCCTATGAGGTAGTGGTAAAGTCTGCATATATTCCCCCCTCCCAAACCCCACTTGTGGGATTCTAGCAGGTATGTTGTTGTCGTCGTTGTTGTATGATTTCAATATTCATTAGACACTTTATAACTCTTGCTTTATAGATAATACATAGTCTAAATACTTTCAAAGAAAAAGTTACATCCCATATGCAAGAGTTGACACAGTCTTTTTATTATTCAATTTATGAGATACACTAGGATTGTTCGAAATCGAACTGAAATCGATAACCCAGACAAAAAAGTAATTAGTTTACCAACAATAGATTATTGATTCAGCAATTTCTACTCCATTTTTTAGCAATAAAAGGGTGAAATATTATCATTACTAAACAAACAGTTGTTACATCAAGTTGTTAGTGTTTTTTCCTAGCAACCAACAGATTAATACTATTGTACTCATCCCTGATCATTCTTAACTAGTTACATATCCTCTCAATTAACTATATGCATCTCATCCTTTGCTTTGTATCTATTGCTGCCTGTACTCTTGTTCTGATAATTTTCTTGAAATGCTTCGGAAAGGTGCCTCGAAAATGCCCATAATCGTAATTTCTATACATCTCAAAGCCATGTGTGATATCAGAAATTTGACTTCATATTCTTGTTCAGGGGGAAAAATTGAGTGGGGAATGGGTCTAACCCCGATTTTAGAGGACCCGTATCAAAAAAATGATTTTCAAAAATTTTCAATTCCAGAAGTTGTTCGTGATAGCTCCGTAACGTGGACCTGTCGCAAAGCAATGTTGCGACTTCCTTATCTTCCCTATTTTGATCTAAGGGATTGGGGTCTTCGCCCCATGTTCTCATATGCATGAAAACACTTATATTTAGCCATTTTTCAACTCTATATCATTCAAGACACTCTCAAAACCCTCTCTAATACTTAACCAAATATTTCATCCAAATTCAAGTATCCCAAGCTTGATTTTGGATCTCAAAAACTTCATTGAATCTTCAAGTTCTCATTCAAATCTACATCAACGATATCCCCAATTTCAAGGTATATGGGTTTCAACCATTGGGTCCTTTCACCCATGGTGTCCAATCTTCCTATCTTATGAAGTTTCATGTTTCAAGTTATATTATATATGGACATCTTTTATTATGGATTATAAGCATGAAATATGTTGGAGTTTTATGAAATGTTGATTAAATAGGTATGTTTATCTACCTCAGGCTTATACTATGAGCTGGTTTTGTCTATCAAGATTATGTATGTTTTGGGCTATGAAACTATGATCTATTATGAGATTTGATGATAGATTTCAATGTATTTTACATGAGGGTTTTACAATATGTTGGTGGGTTGATTTGCATTGAGTTTTCTCACATGATTTCACTCTTGAATTGCATAACTTTGAACAAGCATTACATACAGACCAAGTGTTTGATAAAATGTCAAGTCAAGAATTCTCAAGTTATTTACATGTTTTATGAGTCAAGTGACTTCATGATTAATATAGGCTATCAAGTATGTTATGAATTCATGAAATTATCTACGATTATGCAAGTATGAAGTTAGCCTTATTTCTAAGATTTTACCTCTTGTGAGTCTTTGATGTTGATACAAGGGTAATGTTTAATAATGATCTATTCCCATATTTCAAGTTAGGCTCACCATTAAATGTCAAGTATGTTAGAGCTATTTATTTCATGATTCCATGTTTATTGCAAGTTATTAAAGTATGACTATAATAATATTCTGTGGGATTAGACTTAGCACCGATGGATGGTGGATTTGCTCTCTTTCCTTGGATGGGCTCCCATAAGGTGAAGTATGGTTTACTTTGGCAAATAGACCACCTCTTTATTGATGAAGAGTAATCATCAAGATTCTAAGTCATAGCTCGCTTGGTCTTACTCTACATCAGTTGAGATCTCTTCCCACATATGTGTTATAATCTATGCAAGTTGAATGATTTAGAAGCATGTTTTATTTAAAGTATTGATCATGCATTCGATATTGAAATTTATGCTCATCTATTGCCTATTACTACGCATTTTACTATATTGGCTTATGTATCATTGCATTGCATCCTACATACTTAGTACATTCAAATGTACTAACGCATACTCTATGCCTACATGATGTTACCATGTTGGAACCGTAGCAGCTCACGATCATCCTCCACATGGCTAGTTTTGGCATCTTGAAGATAAGCTTTTGGTGAGTCCTCAAGTTCGGGGACACTAAATAAGCTACTCTTGCTTATGCTCTCTCTACATTTATCTTTAATATTATCAGGGTGAGCCGAAAAAGTGTCTTCTCTGCCGCCCAATGTATATTTAGAGGAATTCTTGGAACAATTGATGTATCTATGCTTTTAGTTTTGACTCTTTATGCTTTATAATTGTTAAGACTCCCCTTAGTCCTTTTTTTCCTTGTTTATATGCTTGTTGTTATTTAGTTTGCTTTTGTGACCAATGATGTGTAACTGGTATGCTAAGAGGCTTGTTTGTGTCCCTTCGGGTTTTCATTCTCCGTGTCATATCTAGGTCGTAGGCTTGGGTCGTGACAATTTTTCACCAACTAGATAATAAGCTCTTCTTCTTGCCTTATCTTCTTGAACATCAATGTATTCCTGGCCATCCATGTGTGGTATATAAGAGCTTCATATGCTGCAGTTTCTTCTATTACACCTAGTAAAATTACTAAAATACCTCTAGATGATGAAATGCTTGCATAATGCATCTTCCCAAACTCTTTCGAAAAATCCAAGGGTGGAATCATCATCAATACGAAAGATTGTGTGAGAAAAATGTCTTGGTTGAATTTTTGAGCAATCAGATTAAAAGATAATTTTTTGGGGAAAAACACAATTTCAGATGAGTACGCGATAGATTCACATCATGGAATTGTCATAGAGTTTCACTTAAATATGGTCCCAATATAGTTTACGGGACTAGAATATTGACTGAAAAATTTTCTTGAGAAAATATACTGTGAGGGATCAAGTCTGCGGTGCGGGCTTGTTCCCCAACAGTGCAAAATTTTCACATTTTTTGAAGGGCATTCTAGACTTTTTCTTCGCTCCTAAACTTAATTCATGGCTTAAACAAGTCTTTTTTCACTTAAATAGGGCTTTTAAAGCTATTCCAAAGCCTTCTGTGCATTTTAAACAAATATCCAGGCTAAGGGAGGAAGAAAATAGCTAGGATTCTAGCGATTGGAGTACATACACTTATTAATTGACCATTAAATTTCATCTCAGGTATTTAAGGCTACCTGATGTGCTGTATTGAGTGCATCCACCTGCCCTTTCATCTCCATGATCAAACTAGGGTGTAGGAATTAAGTAGAGAAATCCTATAATCTTAGTCTCCGAGACAATTCTTATTACATGAGTTTTCATGCATAATTATAAACAAATTGATTATTTACATAATGATTACATGAAATTAAAGCACTGACCTATGTTAGACATTTATGAACCTTAAATTTGATCATTTTATAAAACTTGGTTCATTGAATGAAACTGAGATCATGAATGTCTAAACTCAGTAACATAAGCATGACTCTCACAACTCGATTCCGGTCAAGATGCTGCCTGCTAGGTCTCACCTACAGGCAAGCCAAGAACCCAACCTGTATTGACTCAGACATTATACAACCTTGTTCGAGCTTGGAGAATTTGGTTTTGAGTATTTTTAGACCAATCTGACGCTCTATGAGAGCCTGTACGGTCCGTGTGAGGTCACACAGCCTGTGTAGGGTCTCCTTGGGGTGACCCTATGCCTCACAATTGGGTGTTGACACTTGGTGTGGAGTTTCAAGCTAAGACAAGACATACTTGGACTGTACATATGCCATGTGACACTTCACGAACCTTGTGGAGGGCCATGTGGTGGCCTTAACCTTGGATCCCACATTTTTTGGGACTAAGTGAGGGGACACAGCCACGCACATAGACCGTATGGTGTCTCATGGGTCATGAGGCCCTCTGTATGGCTTCCAGAGTGAATTTTTCTAAGTGCTTAATCACCGTCTCAGAACTTCGTAGTAGAAAATTTTTATTTTTTCCCAAGTTTGGGTGTACAGGCAGTCACATGGACCATGTGACCTCACACGCCCTATGAAGCCCTCCGTGTGATTGATTTTGCCAAATTTTTCTAACTACGGGATTACCATTCCAGACCATTGTTAAGTGAAACTTTGTCTAAGTGTTGGTTCACGGACAAGTACATAGTACGTGTAGTGCCACATGGACCGTATACCTCCTGTGAAGTAGTGACGTCCAATTTTTCAACTTATTTCTTTAATGGCGTTTTCATAAATACGGCTTATTCTAATGGTCTTTTCGGACTTCCTATGCTACCTAAAGACTTCCTAATGGCTTAAACTCCATTCTTAATACTCAAATTCATTCCTCCCATTTGAAAACTTTCACAAGCTTGATTCAAAGAACTCTTGTGGATTGTAAACTTGGGAATCAAGGAAAACTAATTTCTTCATGAAATTTATCTTGAAACTTCTCCATTTGTCAAGGTATGTGGGTTTTGATCCTAGGTTCCTTTCAACCAAGGAGATCCAAACTCTTTCAAGTAATTTTTCATGAATTTAGCTTACTTTAAATATGGATTTTTAATATTACGATTTATTAAATTCAATTGATGTATGGGCTATATTTATTTCATGATTTTAGGTTGATTAAAGCCCTATTATGATGGATAACATTAAAGTTATGAAGTTATAAATGTACATGTCCCCTTCAAATCTTGATTTATGCATGGGTAGTTTATATCATGTTTTAAATATGAATACTACTTAAGTCTTTACTTAGATTTCATAATGTTTGTTAATTCTAGATTAAATCTCAATTACCTATGACATTCTCAAATTATTCATAGCATATGCATTCATGTTCATGGGATTTTATGAACACTATGAAGTGGGTTAAGCCAATGATGTTTATATAAATGATTTTGTTAAAGATATGGGTTATGACAAGAATGTGATCACATAAATGTCTATTGTTTTTGGTTCTATGAATATATTGGGTGCTTGCATCATATCGTCATGTGCATGAGCTATTCCTATGCATGCATATCATGATTATGAATTATGGTTTGGCTTTTGAGTCTTAAATGTGTATGTAACATATTTGAAATGACTATTGCCTCTGTTGGAAAGCATGTATACATATGTAATGAATCCTCCGGAGTAGGGGAGGCTTACCAATCAGCTGAATGTTAGAGATCCTCAATGATGTGCCTATTGATGACCAATGGATTAGGGACGTCAAGACTATCCCCTAGGGTCCTCTCCCTTTGTTTGAACTATGTGCCAACATAGGAATGGTAGCCATCTCCAAAATGACTAGGTCATAAGGGATCATTATTCATTTATTGATATGATATGATATTGGAAATCCTCATAAAATGACCGGGTCATAAGGAAGGTGTCCATCCACCGAAATGACTAGGTCATAACGTGTGATGTAGATTACCTTGGCAAGTAATATTCTCCTACCGATGGGAGGTCTTCATCAGACTAATTCATATAATAGCTCATATGGGTTTGATCTATCGGTTATAGTCCATCCCCAATATATATGAGCATTTGTGCATTTCATACATCATTGGTTTCATGGCATATAGGATACTATACCTCTTGCTATATATCTCCTTTTATATAATATGTCCTTGTCATCTAACATTGAATGCAGGTTTGATAAGGCATATGCATTCATCCTGCATACTTAGTACATTCAATGTACTAAAACATACTTTTGCCTACATGATCTTACCATGTAAGGACCAAGGGCTACGTTCACCCACCGTTCGACGTTTAGCTTGGATCTCAAGTTTTGCTTACTATGGTGAGTCCTATCTTCCAAGGACAAACCATCATTCCTCTACCTTTGGTGTTTTACTTATTTTTTATATTTTGATAGTGAGCTCGGGGAATGTCTTGGGCCCCGTCCTATCTTATGATCAAAGGCATTGTTGAACATCTTGTAGACTCCTTTATAATTATATGCTAAGTGTTATAATTGGAGGTTTGATTATGGTATTAGGTATCTAATGTTTATCATTATGTGATTATGTTTCAAGCTTATGAAATGTTTCTATGTTATGTTGTGAAAGATCCTAAGTACTGAATCGCCCCCATAGCATGAGTCATATATACCCGCCCCTTAGTATACATGTGCTACGTGCTTAGTGAATACATGTTTCTCCCATTCCCCAAAACATCCCATTGCGTGAGTCCTTTTCTCCTATCCCTTAGACTTATGTGTTTATCTTTCGATTGCACTTCCAAAACGATGATGTGAATATGGATACTATGAGGTTGGTTTGGGAACTCTCGAGTTCCCATTCGCCATGTCACACCTAAGCCCTAGGTCTGGGTCGTGACACAACCTAAGGTTACCTATCCAAGAATGTAGTCAAGTCCAACAGTATAATTATAGCATAACACAATAGAAACCTACCCAAAACTTGGAAGTATACATAATCACAATAAGCAAATGGATACATAGCCAAAAATATAATATAAAATATATTCAACCCAGGGAAAGCCTACAAAATACATAGTCTACTATACATGGCTAAAGTTCAATAACAAAAGAGGACCATCAAAAGGAAGGAGACTGTGACGAAACAGATCTATCGATGCTCACCAAAAGAAGTCTCCTCACTCCCAAAATCCCTCGAGAGTCAGCGTCCCTGACTGGTACCTTGACCTGTACCATGGGACGATGCAGAAATAGGGATGAGTACAAGAAAAAGACATCCAATCAGCATCATGGGCCGACTGACTGAAATAAATACTTTAGGGTGCCCAAATGTATCTAAAGTAGTAAACTCAACAAAACACCCCAAAACATGAATTGAAGCCAAATATGGTAATACGAAACACACCATCTCTCGAAACTTGCCTAGCCCATCTCATACAGTCACCAAAATAGAAGAACAGTGTTGTACACAGGTGTAAGGCCCTTAGATATACGCTTATATGCCACCCAGGCTCCCATAAGCCCATGAGGTACACTCTCGCACAAAATAACTGATAGGGAATCACTAAAACTCCCCGCAGAATCACCACAGAGCATTGCTATCCACATCATAAGTTCAAGGGTTGGTTGTACATGAGTGTAAGGCCCAAACACCCCAGTATCTAGGCCTGAACGCCCCTAAGCCTCTATAAACCTAGTGGTACACATACATACAATTAGGGTGTGAATAGGTAAGTGGATCCACAAGTAACGATCAGCCCTTAGCCCCCAGTATCATAACAATAACTAGGTCCTTGACCCATCTAGAAGTGGTATAACAGAGGAACACAAACCCCTAATATCACCTGAGAACTCAAACCCATAGGTCTTTTGAACTGGCCTCTGGTCAGGCAGTCAATCAGGGCCAAGTGGTCTGATCATAAATGTAATTGTGGGATATATCATCCATCGGAGAAAGAATCCCCCTTTAGCATACTAGCAGTGTCTCATCACTAAAGTATCAATCACAGGGCTCATCCCCAAAGCCCATCAATCACGCTATCCTTAAACCAAAACTCAATCAGTGCTCAGTCTTCAAAATCTGCATCCATCACCTGACATCACAGTCATGGCCACCAATACACAAGTTCATTGGGAGCGTCACACAGGACCCATGCTTTACAGATGTAACAACCAGTGCTCAACAATGACGGGGAGCATTTCTGGGATGAGATGTCAATAGTCTCCAATTCAATCAGTGTATCCTGATCTAGAATTCTAAGTCATGTAGTGCCCAGAGTCAACGTAGGCAATGACGCTCTTAAACTAATATCTCATAACATCCCTAACTACCACCCTTAATCTCAAGTAAGCAAAAAGTATCTCCAATGGCCCATGATAGTACTTACGAGAATACACCTCAATAAAAAGGGTAGAACTAGGCCCAATAGGGGAACAAAATATAATCTAGCTCATCGCAAGTAAATAAAGGTAGAAATGTTGTAATAACAAGGATATCAAAAGTGTCCACAATAGAGTTTGCCAAAAGTTAAGTCATAATGTTGCAACAAATCAATAATTAATCCCACAATCATCACATCGTATCAATATCAGGAAATATATACCCATAGAAATCAGTTAGATCAGAATACGAACCTGTCCACGGCATCTCCTCACACACAGCCTTTACAAGGCCTCCTTATAGCCCAACAGTACCTATATATACATACATGCCTCGGGATATAATATTCACAGCCAACCACAGAAATCACAATCCAACGGTCGCAATACTACACATATCACAAGCTACTAGCACTTACATACATTTCAAGATCAACATGCATGTAAATTCACTCAATCTAAGGTTTAGAGAAAGCATAGCCTATCTAGAAAATGTTTTCTCGAACTTCGAGTCAGACCAGTCATACCTTCCCCTTCCTGATAGTCCCTCAAACCTACTCAGATATCAAAATATAATTTAGGATGTCAACATGATCAGTTTGGTTGTACTATCTCAAGAAAGGGGTGAAATTACATCAATTATGACTAAAATGGAGAAAAATAGGGCCCACCTCTAAAATGTGAAACCAACCCTTGTAAAATGATCCCTACATCACCACGAGTCCATACCAGAAATTGAGCCTCAAAGAGATCTCAGAATATAAAGAAATGACTCAAAAATGAAGTTGCATTGCTTATCAAAAACATTTCTTACATAACTTCTTGGTCAAATTCCACCAAAATATAGCCAAATTAATAAGATTCAAGCATACCACAATGTTCCTCTTGGAAAATAAAATGACTTAGACATAAATTTTACTTAATTCTATTGAGATTTGACTGAGATATCATCGTGTAAAGATTTTACCAATTTTGATATATAATCAACGAAAAAAACTATGATTTTACCTCAATGCACGTGCCAAAATCAATTTTTGACTTCACAACGACGTTCCTTGTGAAAAACCAAGTCAAATAGCCTTTTGAATCACTCAACTTGGATGAAAAATGAGCTCAAAAGCATGGTACAAATTTGAGAAGTGTCAGATTTTGCCATGTGATAGCCCTAGAGTTGCCACATGTCTCTTCCCTCTTTCCATTAATTCTTCAATCGCTTTTTCATAATTTTGGGTTTATCCGGATTCCAATTTTTGCAAATGAACTATGTAACCTTATGGATTTTGACATTCTAAACCCAAAAATGTAGTCAAAATTTCAAATGGATCTTCCTCCAATAAAGTGAGAGTCCCACTTCTTTTTACGCAACTTTTAATGGAAAGGCCCCGGGGGTCAAATAAAATTTGAAAGTCCATGGTACCAAACGAACTATTGACCTAGGCAAAAATAGATATTTCGAAGCTAACTACATGATTGAATTCTCACCTAGGGTACATTTCTCAAGAGCATTGACTAGGTTAACTATAAATCGATTCCGGTGGACAAATTTGCAATCCATGATATAATTGCACCGGACATGCTCCTAGCCTAATTCAATCGTTCCTAAAAAGTAATGAAATTGTCAAAATTCCATTACGAGGTCATTTACTTGGACTTTACCCAAAAACACATGGTACGAGTATAACTTCTCTATTAACTTAAAAGTCCACATAACTCCCAAATAACCCAACCAATATCCATCCCAATAGTCCCAACAAATCACTAATGTCCCAAGGTCAATTACACATGCTCAAGTAAACAAGTACTCGCAGAATTATAGAAATGACCCAGAGGGTCATTACAATATCCCCTACTAGTAAGACTTTTGTTCATGAAAGTAAAGTAGAAAGCATACCTAAGCGCTCAAATAGGCTAGGGTACTGCTCCTGCATCTGTACCTCCATCTCCCAGGTTGCCTCCTCAACTGGGCTGTATCACCACTGCACTTTAACAATCGATATGAGCTTGGAAAGAAGCTACCTTGTACCCGTTGCTAAAATGGCTATCAACTCCATAATAACAGTCAGACGGTCATCCAACTAAACTGAATCATACTGTAGCACATGGCACTCATCTGAAATATGTCAGTGCAGCATCGACATATGGAATACGGGATAAATGGCAGAGCAAGATGGAGGCAGGGCTAGCTCATATGCAACTAACCTAACTCGCCTCAAGACCTCAAAAGGCCTAATATACCTGAGACTCAACTTACGCCATCTTCCAAATTGCATGACTCCTTTTAGGGGCGAAACACTTAGACAAACATGGTCTATTGCCTTAAACTGTAAGAATCGGCGTCTATAGTTGGCATAACTCTGGTGTAGACTCTGAGTTGTCCTCAGCCTATCCTGTATAACTTGGACACTTACTAAGGTATCCTATAACAAATCTATTGTACGGAGTTGGCGTTGTAGACTCAAACCACAAAAATTGAGTACAGCAACACAAGTCATATAATGCTTCAAACGGGGCCATCTGAATACTACTGTGATAGTTGTTATTATAAGCAAACACAGCTAGAGACAAAAGCTGATCCCCCTGACCCCCAAACTCTGACACACGGGCCCACAATCTATCCTCCAAAACCTGTATAATGCGCTCGGACTGTCCATCAATCTGGGATGGAATGTCGTTGAACTTGGGTGCTCAAATCAACCTGGGTGCCCAACTCTCATTAAAAAGATCTCTAAAAATTGGAGGTGAATTCTTCTCCTCAGTCTGATATGATCTGTATAGCCAACCTGTGCAACCAAACTATCTCTTGAATATATATAATAGCTAATTGCTCAGCATTGAAAGTCGAACGAAATAGAATGAAGTGAATATACTTGGTCAACTGATCAACTATCATCCAAATGTTATCATGACCTCTGAGCATATGAGGAATCCCCATAACAACATCCATAGTCACCCTCTCCCACTTCCACTCGAGAATGGGCAATGGCTGCAGTGTCCCACCAGGCCGCTGATGCTAGGCCTTAACCTGCTGGCAATTGAGACACGTGATACATAGGCTGCCATATCTTTCCTCATGCCATCCCATCAATAATGTTGCCTCAAATCTCGATACACCTTAGTTGTACCCAGGTGAATAGTATATCGAGTCATGTGCCTCCTATAGAATCAACAATATCAAATCCCCTACTCTAGGAATGCACAATCGGCCAACGAATCTGAGAACCCCATCAGAATGAGTTGTAGCCTAACCCCTAGTACCCTATAGTACGCTATCTTGGAGAACCACTAGTGACTCATCCTCAAACTAATGGGCTCAGATCTGATCAACCAATGAAGATTGAGCTCCAACAAAGGTTAATACTCGGCTAGAATCTGAAACATCCAATTAGACCAACTAGTTAGCTAGGGACTGAACACCAAAGCCAATGACCGCTCCTCCACTACAGTGTGTTAGGTTGCCCATACTCATCGCCTTCCAACTCAAGGCATCCGTTACCACTTTTTCCTTACTCGAATGGTATAGAATAGAAATGTCATAGTAAACCAACAACTTCATCCACCATATATGGAGGGAATTAAGGTCCCACTGAGTCATAAAGTACTGCAAGCTTTGGTGGTCGATATACAAATCACAATGTACACCATACAGATAATGCCTCCAAATCTTGAGCACAAATACCATGACTGCCAACTCTAAGTCATGAGTAGGGTAGTTACGCTCTTGGGCCCTTAACTGACGAGAAGCATAAGTAATAACTCTACCCTGCTGCATCAATACACAACCTAGCCCGACATGGGAGGCATCACAATATACCACAAAGCTCTCTCCCTTGACAGGAAGGACCAAAAAAAGAACAGTAGTCAAAGATGACCTCACACTCATCAAACCACACAAAAGGCACATTGGCGAGTCAAGCGAGTCAATGGTGCAATAATTGTGGAAACACCCTCAACGAACCACCTACTTTACCCTACCAAACTAATAAAACTCTGAATCTCTGTCACTGTAGTAGGGCTAGGCCAACCACAATTGTCCTTAGCCTTAGCCAGATCAACACTAATACCCTCGTAGGACACCACATGACCTAAGAAACTCACAAACTCAAGCCAGAACTCACACATAAAAAATTTAGCATACAACCTATGATCCCAGAGTGTGTGAAGTATAATACGGAGGTGTTGAGCATGTTGTTCCTTACTAAAAGACACCAAAATATCATCAATAAAAACTACTACAAAGGAGTCTATATACGCCCGAAATAGCCGAGTCATCAAATCCATGAATATTGTAAAAGTATTACTCAGCCCAAATAGCATCACTTAGAACTGATAGCGTCT
>JAOTQR010149784.1:0-19356 GCA_025774065.1 Solanum ossicruentum
GCCAACTAACACGAGATCCAAGCACATTCAAGAATTGATGCAAATTTGACCAAACCATAACATGATTTATTTAAATAGAATTAGTACATATAAAATGTGGGGTGGTACACCTCCGGTAATAACTCGCCAAAGCGAAAAACTCCTAATATACGATGGATTGAAAGGTCTAGGACACTTTCTTATCACCTCTATCTTATTAGGATCCACCTTACTGCCATCGTCTGACTCCACATTCCCAAGAAAAATAACCTCTTTCGATCAAAATTTACATTTTTCATGTTTTGCATACAAGTTCTCCTTTCTTATGATTTTTAATACCACCCTCAAGTGATTCACATGCTCTTCCTCACTATGGGAATAAGTCAAAATATCATCAATAAAGACCACCACAAAAACGTCAAGGTAGGGTTTAAAGAACCTATTCATGATATTCATAAATATAGCTGATGTATTAGTCAACCCAAAGGACATAACCACAAACCCAAAGGGAGCCCAAACAAGTCTCTTAGCATATCAATTACATATCCTTGGTTGAAGAAAGAAATAAACAACCACAAAAAAAATAATATAGAGGGAAGCGGGACTAAGAGAAATCTTGATAGTCATAAAAGCATACAGAGTCAAGCTCATAGCAAAAGCGCATCATAATATCCAACAACACTTCTAACATGGAATGGAGCAGGGGACAAGATACTCTCTGGACTCACCCTCATAGTAACAAGTGTTCAACAAAAAGAAGTCTTAAAATAGCAACAGTACTGAAGATAGTGTCCTTAGACAAGAGGACTCATCAAAGCTAGCTCTGAAGTACCAACTAGCCATGTGGTGGATGATCAAAAGTTACTCCAGTTATTACATGGTAATATCATGTAGGCATAGAGTATATGTTAGTACGTTTGTATATATTAAGTATGCAGGGTGCAATGCAATAAGACATAAGCCAACATAGTCAGAATGCATAACCATTAGCAATAGATATATAATCTCAATATGGCATGCATAATCATTGCTCATAGTAAAACATGCTTGTAAATCATTCATCTTGTACATTATATAGCAAACATGTGTGGGAAGTAACCTCAGTCGAGATAGCCAAAGTAGCTACAACATGGAATCCAAGGCATGACACTCCCTCGATAAGGTGGACGGGCATAAGAACCCCCGACTAGGTGGTCTACTTGCCAAGGTAAACCAAACATGGTAACATGACTATCTGAACCCACTAGTATAGCAAGGGTAATAATCATAATCCTATGTTGGCACATAGTTTAGAGACAAAAGACTTTATATAAGGACCCCTTGGGTAGAGCCCCATCTTAAGCCTCAATCGGTGCAAAGTCAAATCCTACAAAATAATCAAAAATAATCGTAGCTTGTATAGCTTTTGCAAAACATGGAAGCATGACTTGAGTAGCTGTTGAAACATGCTTGACCTCTAATTATGAGCCTAACTTGAAACGTGAGAGTAGATGATAATCATACTTGAACCCTTACATTAACATGAATGGCTCACAAGAGGTTAAGGGCTTAGCTTGTAACTTGTAAAATCATAGATAATTATCATGAATTGAATCATACTTCAAAGCCCTTAATCACCATATAGTAACTTGAATTTTAAATCATGGAATAGATCATCAATAAATTGAGAATTATTGACTTGACATTTTATCAAAGAATTGGTGGGTTAATGAAACTAGCGCACAGTCATGCAATTCGATAGTTAAATAAGATGAGAAAACTTAATGCAAATCAACCCACTAATATTCAGTAAAACCCTCCTATAAGGTACCTTGAAATCCATCATCAAAACTCATAATAGATCATAGTTTCATAGCTCAAAACATGCATAGTATCAATAGATAAAGACCAACTCATAGTATAAGCTTAAAATAGATACTCATGCATAATCAACAATACTTTGATAAAACCCCAACATAATTCATGCTCATATCACATAATAAGTGATACCCACAAGTAATACAACTTGAAAACATGCAATTTTCATGAAATGGGAAGGTTGAGCTCCATAGGTGAAAGTACCTAGTGGATAAAACCCACATACCTCAAAATTGAGTTTTCTTGAGATGAGCTTGATGGAAAATTAGAGCTTGCTGTGAATCTTTGAGTTTCAAAGTTAAGCTTGAAATCCTTGAATTTGGTACAAGATATTTGGGTAAGTTTCGGAGAGGTTTTTGAGAGGGTATTGAGTGATATAGACTTGAAAAATGGCTAAGTATAGGTAATTTCAAGTTTTAGTGGTTATGGGGCTATGACCCCAATACCCTTGCTGGTCCACGTCAGGTCTGCGATGCAGACCTAACGCAAAGGAATAAATAACATTTATCTGCTCTCCTGGTGCGTCGTGGCCAGGGAATGGATTCTCTTTGGAATTAAGAAACTAGTGAGAATTATTTTTTGCTATGGGTCCTCTAAAATCTGGGTTATACCCATTCCCCACTCAATTTTGCTCCTTGATCGAGAATGTGAAGTTGGATTTTCGATATCATGCATGAATTTTGAGATATATAAAAATTATGATTATGGGCATTTTGAACCACATTTTTAAGGTGTTTCAATGTAAGGAAAAGTTACATATTTTGATATGATATGATATGTTTTGATATGAAAATCCTTTTGAAAAGCTTGGTTGTAAGGAAGGTGTACATCACACTGAAAAGATATGATCGTAAGGTGTAGTATAAATTACCATTGGCAAGTAATCTTCTTTTATCGATGGGAGGTATACATCAGACTAATTCATGTAATAGCTCACATGAGTTTGATTTTGTTTGTTATAGTCAATCCCCACTATATATGGGCAATACGCATATCATGCATCACCGATTTCATGGCATACTGTGTATCATATCTCTTGCAATATGTCTCTTTATATATTATGTATCTTTGTCATCTAACATTGAATGAAGGTTTGATAAGTCATGTTCATTGCATTTGGCATACTTAGTACATTTAAATGTACTAATACATACTTTTGCCTACACGAGCTCACCATGTAGGGATTGAGGAGTACATTCATCCACTATATGATATCTAGCTCAGATCTTAAGTTTTTCTTGTTGTGGTGAGTCCTACCTTCCAAGGACAAACCACCATTCCTCTACCTATGGTGCTTTACTTGTTTTATTGACTTTGAGGGTGAGCCTAGGGTATATCTTAGTCCCCGACCTATCTTATGACTAGAGGCGTTGTTGGACATCATGTAAACTTCTTTTCGATTATATGCTAAGTGTTGCGTTGGGGGTTTATGCTTATGGATTTGGCTACCTAGTGATTACTATTATACGACTTGGTTATGAACTTTGTGATATGATTATTTATATGAAGTGAAAAATCCTATGTCCCGAATCACCCCAACGATTGAGTCATACTTACCCGTCCCTTAATATTTATATGCCACATGCTTTATGAATTCATGCTACTCCCATTCCCTGTGATATCCTCATAGCATGAGTCTTATTCTTCCATCCCTTAGAATCATGTTTTTACTATTCAATTATGCTTCCAAACTAATTATATGAATATGGATACTATGAGGCTTGTTTAGGGACTTTTGGGCTCCTATTTACCATGTCGCTCCTAGGAACTAGGACAGGATCGAGACAGACATGCTCCTACCACTGAGGAGGCCACCAGGAAGGTTGAGGGTGGATCAGCTAGAGACTGATGCTTAGGTGCCTAGGTATGTCCCTATTTTATCCCTATGCTTTATCATTCTATTTTGTATATTGAGGATACTTTGAATCTTTTTTGATGGGGTATGGGTAGTTATAAACCTCAGTGTAGCCTAAGTAACCTTGGCCTATAACTATCCTAAATTTTGAATCCTAGGGATTTTGTTGCCTGTGCTCTTTTTCCCCAAGTATATTTAATTTCTATTGAATCAACATATTTAGGATGTGTAAATAGTATTAGTAGCATGTAGTATTGATGTCTATGGCATATTCTTATTTTTGTGTTTTTATAAGAAAAATGGTACCCTACCAAAAATTTTGCTAGTTATTCTTGATAGCAACTATGCATGTTTGATTGTTGACAATGCTTGTTTTGATTAGTGATGATAAATCATACTAAAGAGCATGATCTGAGAATCTGTGTTAATAGTGTAATCAGTTCCATGTGTGTGAGCTTTGTTTTCTAAATGCATATACTGTGTTTTAATTAAGAATTTGCCCTCTTACCCCGATTTTGACTGTATGTCAGTTGATAAGTAAAGGATCTTAGGTTGTTGATCATAATAGTCCACTTAGCCTAAAGAATCAAAAAAATGTTAATATATCCTTTGATCCTAATGTTTGAGCCTTACACGTATCCTTTTCTTTGTAAAAGCCTAAGTTACCTAGCATTTATAGTTGTGAAATCCAGAAATTACTTGGTCCTTACTTGAACATTGTGCACCTTGATAGAAAGCACATGTTGAGGGTGTACCATAAGTGGGCCTTGTTCCTAGGTTAGATATTCTGCACCTCGACTCAAGCCAAAGGCCAAGTTGAGAGTGGCTAGTGTAAGGGTAAACAAAAAAGGAAGGGGAAACTACTAATGCATGAAAAAGGGGATAAAAAGGTGTTATGGGTGCAAGAAAAATCAGTTGATGCCTAATCAATAAGCTAAAAGAAAAATGATATGAAAATAATAGGTAACAAGCTGAAATATTAGAATAAAGAACCCAAAAAAGCTTGAAATTGGAAAAAAGGAAAATGAGGTGAAAAATGGTAGTGTTGGTAGGGAAGAAGCATAGAAAAACACAGTGTCAAGGAGAGCCTTTAATAACTGGGTTCCCAAAACATCATACCAAAGCCCCCTGTGCCTACCTTACAAGCTAATAAGGTCCTAAAGTGATCTCACTCCAAGTAGTCAAAGGTTATAATCCTGAGTATAGGGGCAAGCATATGAGGTTGAGCATGGTGTTTGAATGTACTTTGTGAGAATAAGTGATATTGCATAGTACCAAGCATTGAATTTGAAAATATCATCATGAGTGGGATATGAGACTTCCTTCTATAAGGGAACCTGCATTACATTGTTAATGTTAGTGTAATTAAGTGAATGCTACTTATTGATAATTGCCTTACTTGTTATAGTTACACTATCACATATGTAGATCTGTATTATTTTGCTTGATAGCTATTTGATGTGCTCTTAAAAGTAGTATGGGTATCTGTGCTTAAGTTTGATAAGATGTATTCCATTAGGGTGAGGTCTGTGTGTTATTGTACTACTTATGTAGATTGAATTTGTCGCTTGAGGACAAGCAACAATTTTAAGTTGAGGTGGTGATGTGCTGTCAAAATACAACACATTTAATGCTTAAAACTTGGAATATGTATGTTATCATAGAGATGTTAGTAGACTTGATGTGTTTTATGTTTGTTTTGAAGGATTACAGGGTTGACATGATTTTTGGGCTAACTGTGCAAATGTTGCAGAAAGTGCTGATATACATGAAATTTTATGGGCCATGGAAAATTCCATTGGCCATAGAGTTGGTTTCGTACAACAATCGAGTGAAGGGTGATTTTCTGAAGTTTAGTCTACAAACATGCAGACGAATCGTAGACTTGGTGTTGTTCCCTAAGGATCACAAAGTAGGGAGTTGCTAAAAAGTCATTAGACAAAACCCTTTATGGGTCGTATGATTTTATATGGGCCATACATAGGTCTTGTAGACGTTGTCCCCAGAATTAATGAAAGAATCCATGAAGCCGCAACTACATGTCGTAAAACATTACATGACTAGTAGAAGTGCTCTTAGAGCCTACCAGCCCAGTTCTCCTAATTTGTTTTGGTTTTGTATTTTAAATACTATAAATAGATTTTTTAGGTTATTTTTCGTAGAGAACAATAAAGAATAGTACAAAGCTTGAGAGAAACATTGTGATACACTTGTAAAACATTATTTTGTGTGCTTAATTCAATCTTGTGATTCTTGGTGAAGAGCTTGGATTAATTGTTCTTAATTCTCTTGTGTAAGTTCTCAATTATGTTATTCAAAGTCATGATTCTTGCAGCTATACAGATAATGAGTAGGTAAATCCACAACTAAGGTTGTGGGAACCATGAAAAACTAACAAGGTAAAATTGGATAATTCGTAATTCTTGGAATGTGAGCATGTATATATTAAATAATTCTCTTTGATTTGAATACTTTTTAATAGTGACTAACGTTAGAACTCGCCTTGTGTTAATGGCTTTATCAAGGTATTAATGAATAGGAAAAGAGATTAATTCACAAGATTAAGTTGATTTTTCTCATCTAATCAACCAAACTGGATCAACGGGAGGTTGTATTGGAACAATAGGTAAGGGTAAGTTAGTCACACTGCGGGGATGGATCAAATCACATAGTGAAATTTGCCTCTCCCCTGGATCGAAGGGTTTGAGGTGCTCAAGCCAAGCGTGTCTTTGAGTGGCTTGCATGAGAGGCCATATTTGGCTCTTGCGAAACATCGCCTATTCCAGCCGAGGGGTGATTACAAGCAACCTAACCTATTCATGGAGTTAATTTTAATGCTATGTGTGATGGATATATTGTGTGATGATTGATTTCCATATCCCCTATCCTTGCTCCCTTTCTTGATCAATCCTTACTCAATTATTTCTTATGAGTGGTTGTTAGCTTAGTTTCACCCCATTTTAGTTAGAACCTAGTTTGATATTCGCTTATCGAGTTAAAATCTAGTAGTCATAGGTCCTTGTTCTACTTAATTGCTGACATATCTCTAAAGTTATATTATTTTGCTGATGAAGACCACCCCTGCTTCCTTTGAGTAGCCAGGTTGAGGACATTACTACCTTAGACCCCACCATGGGTCCTGGTGCATACCATGGTTTGTAGTGGTGCCTTATAGTTTTCAAGTGTGTTTTCGTAAGGGTATTTAGGTCCTCTCCGTCATTCCTAAATTTCTTTTGGATGTTTTTAGACTAAATTTCCCTCCTAATGCTACCCTTACCTATCCAAAGTATTTCAATCACTCCTCATACACACATATTTAAAATCACTTCTTCAAATCACTATCAAGTTTTCTCTCAAGCTCAAGTGTAGAATTCATTGAATAACCCTCACGGTTCAAGTCAAAGTCATCCTTAGTCCTTCAATTCTCCTTCAGGTATGTGGGATTCATCCATGGGTTCCTTCACCCACTATTCCCAACCTATTTCCTCACAACTTCATCTAATTTTATGTATGATTTAAATAGCAGTTTTCACGATATTGATTTCAAATATTACGATTATGAATTGAAGTACATTTATATTGTGAAATATGTATGAATCACTCTCAGTTTACATGAATTATCTGAGTTTCATGAGATTTCTCAATTATGCTATGATGATTATGAAAATCATGTATGGGTAACTATCACGACCCAGGCCTAGGGCCTAGGAGTGATATGGTGAATGGGAACCCCAGAGTACCCAAACAAGCCTCATAGTATACACATACACATCATCGGTTCAGATGTGTTTAATAAAGTAATAAACATATAGTTCTAAGGATTGAGAAAGTATTAGTCACGCTATGGGAATTTCATAGGGATAGGGGGTTGCATGGATTCACATAGCACATAGCACATAAGAACTATGGGCCGAGCAAGTATGACTCATGCTAAGGGGATGAAAGGAACTTAGGACTTTCCACACTTCCTATCTCATCATAAAAATATCACCATATCATTAACATCAAAGGGATAACCATATTCATAATATCCATAAGAAAATAACGTAACATGACACAAATCCGTACATAGAGTTTACATGTTGTCCAACAACACCTCTAAGTCATAGAATAGGACGGGGCCCAAGACATGTCCCGAACTCACCCTCAAAGTAAAGACATAAGGAAAAGTAACATAGTAGGTAGATAGTAGGTGGCTTGTCCATGAATGATAGGACTCACCACAATGCAATCCATCAAAATCCAAGCTAACCATCAAGAGGTGGATGGACATAGTCTTTAATTCTTACATAGCTATATCATGTAGGCGAAGAGTATGCGTTAGTACGTTTGAATGTACTAAGTATGTGGGCATTACCAAGCCAAACATAATTCATAATCATTCATACTTGGGCTGAAAGGACAAATGATACTTCATGTCATTCTTTCATGCATAGGAATAACTCCTTTATACTTATACATATGGTGTAAAACACCCATCATTGATCAAAGAGCCATATCATAGACATTATGTGTTCACATTTTTGTCCAACCCATACTTTCCTTGAAAACATTAACATAATCATAATTTGGACATAGCCCATATCATAAACTTCATGAAGAACAATGTTCATGTATGAATATGCCATAAATGATGAGAGAATAGCATGAGAAATAGAGATTCATACTTAAATTAACAATATAATATGAAATCCAAGTAAACTCATGAATAAATTTGCAATTAAAGCGTATCAGGAATTACACATGCCTAAATCAACATTTAAAAGGGACATGCATAGTCAAATCATCATGATATCAATCAATTTAATATATTGGGGATTAAATCACTTTAAAAACATCATATAAATACATCCCATAACTCAATTAGATTTAGTCAACATTAATTTAAAAGACCCATATTCAAAGTAAGTTTGACATTCATAAATCAAAGTGCAATGACCCCAAAAAGTGCACCAAAACGTGCCTCGAAATGCCTGGAATTTTAATTTCCATATATCTTGAAATATATTGACTATTTTAGAAATCTTACTTCATATTTGTGATCAGGGGTTCAAAATTAGGTGAAAAAGGGTCTAACTTCATATTTGTGATTAGGGGTTCAAAATTAGGTGAAAAAGGGTCTAACCTCGATTTAAGAGCGAAAGATTAGCATTTAAGTGATGAATTCCAGTGAGGTTTACGTATTCCCTGCGCAATGCACCAATGGAGCGTTTTAGTGTAATTCCATCTCTGCATCCTCTCAACATCATTGAGAGGTGTATTTAACATGATGGTTTTTCCTGTCCGGCCCAAAATATTGTAAGTGTTGGGCCCAAATCTCCCAAACGTGTTTTTATCTATACTTAGCCAAATTTCATCCTTATGTCATCCAAAACATTTCCCAATAATCCCCAAAAAACATAGACATATCCTCAATCCAAAATTCAAGACTCAAAATCCTCATCCGTAACTAAGGATTTTCTTCAAGCTTCAAGCCTCATTTTCAAACATCACCGAGAACTTCTCCAAATCTAAGGTATGTAGTGTTGAACGATTGGGCCCTTCCACCCATGGTGCTTAAGTCTCCCTTTTACTAATATTTCATGATTTAAAGTTGATTTTACTTGTAGGTCTTGTATATGAAGAAATTTACTGCATAGTGATTTTATTTCATGAAAGTATGGTTGTTTTAGCATGTTTTGAGCTCTAAATATTGAATTCAATGTTGCATTTAATGAGGGGTTTTGATGTGAATGTCTTGGGGGTGTTGCAAGTTGTTGATTGATGGTTTTACTATAGATTTTCTTACATGATTTTATCTCTAAATTGCATGGTTTTTTTATCCCATCTCTAAATTGCATGGTTTTTTATCCCATTACATACCCCCCAAGTGTTTGATAAAATATTCGGCTAGGTTTCCTTGTGGAAATGAAGGTCCAAAGCATGAGATATTATATGATTGATGTTATAATAATGCAATGAGCTTATGTACATGATATATATATTCTATAATGTGTTGCATTAGACCATGCCCGTTCCAGGGTGTATAGGAGCCCGGATAACCATGTGAGGGGTTTGTACCACACCACCTAGGATAATTGGAGTGTGACCATCATCAACCGAGTTGGGGGTTTATACTCATCAATTGTGTAAGGGGTTTGCACTTTGCCACCTAGGATGATAGGGGTGTGACCATCATCAACAGAGTTGGGGATTTGTACTCATAAACTATGTGAGGGGTTTGTAGTTCTCCACCTAGGATGATGGGTGTGTGGCCATCATCAACCATGTGAGGGGCTTGTACATTGCCACCTAGGATAATGGGGTGTGACCATCATCAACCAAACAAGGTTGGAAGTCTAGCTTGGTCTATTCTTCACTTATAATATCTTATATGAGTATGAGTTATTTAAGCATGTTTTACCTATGCATTGATCATAGATGACATGTTGCTATATCATGACTATTGTCTATTATTATGCATGTTGGTCATGAAGCCTATCACTTGTTGTATTGCATCCCATATACTTAGTACATTCAAACGTACCAATGCATACTCTTGCCTACGTGATATCACCATGTAGGAACCGATGCTCAAGTTGATCATCCTCCTCCTCCACATGGCTAGATAGGTCCTACTCAAAGCTAGTTGATGAGTCCTCCACTCTGGGTACCTTAGTTTATGTTGCTATTATCATTGTATTGAGACTCTTTCTTATTTTCTATTTTGACTATTAGGGTGAGCTCGATTACCTTGTCTTGGCCCTCGCTCTATCTATGTATCTAGAGGTGTTTGTTGAACAAGTTGTGTATCTATGATATGAGCTATGACTTCTTAGCCTTTATTGATGTTGTTTTTCAAAGCTATCCCTTAGTCCCCCTTTGTCCCTTATGCTTGTTTTATGTGTTTTACATGTTTTCATGACCAATGATGTGTAATGATAAGTAGAGAGGCTCAATTGGGATTCCTTCGGTTTCCTCATTTGTCGTGTCACATCTAGGACCTAGACTTGGATCATGATAAACTTGATATCAGAGTACTAGGTTGATAGATCTTCGGAGTCCAACATACTGCATCAATTAGAGTCCTATTCATGGTTGTGAAGCGCGCCATGACTGTGAATAGAAGGCTATGAGGCATTTTAGGAAATGTTTCCCTTATTCTATGTCATGCTATGGAGTTGTAGTGTGTTTTCCTCCACTCTTAATGATTGTTCTTTGATATGTTAGATGATGCCAAATACTAGAGAAAGACGGGCCCAAACTCTCGAGGAGCAACCTAACAATGTTGAGTTCCAAGTTGCTCTTACTATATTTGTCCAAATGGTGGTCAACCAAGTCCAACAAGGGCCCCCCTATGCTAATAACCCAGGAGCTAGGGTAACACACTTTATGATGATGATCCCTCCGTTTTTTCATGGGTCAAAAGGTGGATGAAGATCTACAAGAGTTTATTGATGAGGTCTACAAAATCTTGAATATCATGGGTATTGGGCCAAAATGAGAAGGCGAATTGGCGGCGTACCAACTCAAAGGGGTAGCCTAAATTTGGTATGAGCAATGGAAGGGTGAGAAGGGGGTTGTTAATGTTTTGTTTTGGGAATAGTTCAATTGGCCTTCGTTAATTAGTTTTTCCTCTTGAGCTTAGGGAGGCAAAGTTGGTAGAGTTTATGAACTTGAAACAAGGTGCTTTGAGTGTGAGGAAGTATGCCCTCAAATTCAATCAACTTTCAAAGTACTGTTCACTAGGTGGCCGATCCTATGTTAAGGATGAATAAGTTTGTTATTGGGGTCTCCAACTTGGTAAGTGAAGAAAGTCGGTCTGCTATGCTTATGGGTGACATGGACTTGTCTCGATTGATGACATATGCCAAAAAAATGGAAGAAGAAAAGCTGAGGAAAAGAAGGGGCCATGAGGCCGAATAGGCCCATTTTGAGGGCAAATTCCAAATGGGTGCTAGTTTTCACCAAGGCCAAGGGCCTTTTCATACTACTAATAGGGGGTTTACCAATGACCTCCCTAGGCCTCAAGGTGTTGGTCGTGTGGCTCCTATAGAGGTGTGTCCTAGTTATGGAAGGAAGCATGGAGGTCCATGTTTGAAAGGTTCTAATGCATGTTTTGAATGTGGGGAGCTTGGTCACAAGAGGGTAGATTGTCCAAGAAACCATGGCAAGGTTCGGGGTGCTAATGAAATTCCAATGGGTAGAGGTGGTCCTCAAGATGGTGCCCCAAGGCACAACTGGTTTTATTCTCTACATGGGAGGCAAGGGATTGGTGAGGTCCCCGATGTTGTTACTGATATGTCGAAAATCTTTGACTTTGATGTATATGTTTTGATTAATCCAGGTGCCACTCTTTCCTTTGTTACTCCTTTTGTTGCTAAAAAGTTCCATGTTGTTCTTGGGTTGTTGCATGAGTCATATGAAGTCTCTACTCATATTGGTGCCTCTATTATTTCTAGGAAAGTTTATAGGAGTTATCCTATTTGCATTTTGAATAAGTTGTTGTCTTGTGATCTTGTCGAATTAGACATGGTAGACTTTGATGTCATTCTTGGGATGGATTGGTTGCATGAATACAATGCTTCCATTGAGTGTAGAACCTATAGGATCACGTTTCAATTTCCAAATGAACCCGTCCTTGAGTGGAAAATTCAAGATGTGATGGTCATGGGTAGATTCATTTCATGCATAAAGCCCATATGTTGATTTCTAGAGGGTATTTGTATCATCTTGTGAGGGTTAAAGATATGGAGTCCAAGTTCTCTTCAATTTAGTCGGTCCCCATTGTAAACGAGTTTCTTGATGTATTCCCCAATGACCTTCCCAATGTCCCTCCTGCAAAGGAGATAGACTTTGGCATAGATTTTCTTCTCGATACTCAACCTATCTCCATTCCCCCTTACTGTATGGCCCCGACGGAGTTGAAGGAGTTAAAAGAGCAATTGAAAGTTTTGTTGGAAAAGGGATTTATTAAACCTGGTCAATCATGTTGGGGTGCTCCGGTGTTGTTTGTAAAGAACAAAGATGGTTCACTTAGAATGTTCATCGATTACCTGTAACTTAATAGGGTCACTATAAAGAATAGTTAACCTCTTTCGAGAATTAATAACTTGTTTGACCAATTGCAAGGGGCTAGCTTTTTCTCTAAGATAGATTATCGGTCCAGGTACCATCAAGTAAGGATGAGGGAGTGTGGTATTCCCAAGACGACCTTCCAGACTAGATATAGGGACTATGAATTTGTGGTTATGTCCTTTGGGTTGACAAATGCACCGACCATCTTCATGGACCTAATGAATAGGGTCTTCAAACCCTACATTGATTCCTTTATTGTGGTCTTCGTTGATGATATTTTGATCTATTTACATAAAGGGAGGAGCATATGGGCAATTTGAGGTTTGTGTTGCAAAAATTGAGGGAGGAGGGATTGTATGCTAACTATGACAAACGTGAGTTTTGGTTAAAAGAGGTTGCATTCTTGGGTCATGTGGTATCGGGGGATGGCATTATAGTGGATCCTAAGAAGTCCGATGTGATTAGGAGTTGGCTTAGACTATTGACCCTGTAGGATATTGGGAGCTTTTTGGGCCTTGCAGTTTACTATAGAAGATTTGTTAGTGGGTTCTCCTCCATTGCTTCCCCCTTTGACAAAATTGGCTCAGAAGAAGGTTAAGTTTGTGTGAACCGATGAATGTGAGAAAAGCTTTCAAACATTGAAAGATAGACTTGTGTCCACTACTATATTGTCACTATCGGATTGGCTTGCGGGTTTTGTTGTGTACTGTGATGTATATAGAGTTGGTTTAGGTTGTGTGCTAATGCAAAATGATAAGGTCATAGCCTATGCTTCTAGGCAACTCAAGGTGCATGAAAAGAACTACCCTAACCATGATCTTAAATTAGCCATCGTGGTGTTTGCATTAAAGATTTGGCTTTATTATTTGTATAGGGTGCATGTTGATGTCTTCACTGATCATAAAAGCCTTTAATATTTCTTCACACAAGAAGATCTCAACTTGAGACAAAGAAGGTGTCTATAGCTTCTCAAAGATTATGACATGAGTGTGTATTATCATCCGAGTAAGGCAAATGTTGTGGCAGATGCTTTTAGTCGGGTGTCTATAGGTAGCCTAGCTCATATGGATAGTGGTGATAGGGAGATGGCTAGGAATGTGCATAGATTGTCTGGATTGGGGGTTAGGTTGGAAGATATGGGTAATCGTGTAGTTGCTATTGATTGTTCTAAATCTTCCTTGGTTTATGAGGTGATAGTAAAACAAGATCTAGACTCCTATTTTCTTGAATTGAAGGCCTTGGTGAAAGAGAGCAAGATAGAGGTTTTCTCTTAAGGGGGAGATGGGACCCTTAGATTGCAAGGTAGGTTATGTGTGCCATGTGTTGATGGTTCGGGGGAGAGAATTCTTGATGAGGCTAATAACTCTTCTTATTCTATCCAACCCAGCTCTACCAAAATGTATAGAGACTTGAGTGATGTGTATTGGTGGGGAGGCATCAGGAGGGACATTGCTAAATTTGTTTCCGGTCGCCATAGTTGTCGACAAGTCAAAGCTGAACATCAAAGGTTGGGTGGCCTAGCCCAAGACATAGAGATTCCTACTTAGAAGTGGGAGGTAGTTAATATGGATTATGTGGTTGGGTTGCCCAAGACTAGGAAAGATTTTGATTCTATATTGGTGGTGGTTGATAGGTGACGAAATTGGCTCACTTTGTACCAGTTAAGACTACATATGGGGATGAAGAGTATGCAAGGTTATACATCAATGAGTTAGAGAGGTTACATGGGGTTGCTTTATTGAATATATCAGATTGCAGTGCAAAACTTACTTCACACTTTTGGAGGTATTTTTAAAGGGGTCTTGGTACCAATGTTCACCTTTTGAAAATGAAAAAAAAACAGAAAAAATTATGACTTTCCACTCTCAAACGGATGGCCAAGCCAAAAAGATAATTCAAACACTTGAGGATATGCTTAGGGCTTGTGTCGTGGAGCTTAAAGGTAGTTGGGATGACCATCTTCCATTGATTGAGTTTGCCTACAACAATAGCTATCACTCTAGCATCAGTATGACTCCTTTTAAGGCTCTTTACGGGAGATGTTGTAGATCACCGGTGGGTTGGTTTGTGGTTTAAGAGGTGGCTTTATTTAGGCCAGATCTAGTTATGGATGCTCTTAAAGGTTAGGATGATTAGGGAAAGGTTGAGGATACCCCAAAGTCAACAAAAATCCTATGCCGATGTAAGGAGGAAGGACCTACAGTTCCAAGTAAATGATTGAGTCTATTTGAAAGTTTCTCCGATGAAAGGTGTGATCTATTTTGGTAAAAAGGTAAAGTTGAGCCAAGGTATGTTGGTCCTTATGAGGTGATAGAGAGGGTTTGTAAGGTAGCTTATGAGTTGAAGTTGCCTAGTGAAATGAATTTTGTTCATATGGTGTTCGATGTCTCTATGTTGAGAATATGTGTTAGTGACCCTAATGCCATTGTACTTCTTGATGTTGTGGGTGTTATGGGAGATAACATGACCTATAAGGAGGTTTCAGTTCAGATCATGGATAGGCAAGTAAAGATATTGAGGAACAAGGGGGTGGCATCCATCAAGGTCCTTTGGAGGAACCAACAAGTTGAAAATACTATATGGGAGGCCGAAGAGGACATGCAAAAGCGGTATCCTCATGTTTTCCACTCCACTCAAGCTTACGGTGCTAATCCTAAGTCCCATATGTGATCTCAAGTCTTACATTTCAGCCCCTATGTCATTCATATGCATTCATGTTTAAATTGGAAACTTATGATGATTTTTACACTTATATTGAGAATTTGAAAATGGTGTTTTACATGTTAAATTGCACTCGTGTTGGGGCGGATTTACTCATGATCACTTTTATATTGTGCATCTCTTTTACATTTGGGGACGAATGTTCCCAAGAGGGAGATATTGTAACGATCCCAAAAAGTGCCCAAAACATTCCTCCGAATGCCCGAAATTTTAATTTATGTATATCTTAAAATCCATTGACTATTTCAAAAAATCCAACTTGTATTTGTGATTAAGGGGACAAAATTAGGTGAAAAAGGATCTTACCCTGATTTAAGAGTGAAATATTAGCAATTATAAACTTTTATGTGACGAATTCTAGTGAGGTTTATGCATTCCCTCCATGAAGCGCCAGGGCGCGCTTTACTGTAAGTCCGTCTCCGCATCCTCTTCCTGACGCGGAGAGGTGTATTTTGACTGGCAGTGTTTTCCTATGCAACCCAAAATATTCTGAGTGTTGAGCCCAAGTTTCCCAAACGTGTTTTTGTCTACACTTAGCCAAATTTCACTCTTACATCATCTAAAACATTTCCCAATACTCCCTGAAACACTTAGCCATATTTTCATTCCAAAATTCAAGACTCAAAACCCTCATCCGGAATTAAGGATTTTCTTCAAGCTTTAAGCCTCCGTTTTCAAATTTCACCAAGAACTTCTACAAAGATAAGGTATGTTGGGTTGAACCATTGGGTCCTTCCACCCATGGTCCTAAGCCACCTTTTTACTAATATTGCATGATTTAAAATTAATTTTACATGTGGTATATTAAGTAATTTACTGCACAATGATTTTAGTTCATTAAAGTATGGTTGTTTTAGCATGTTTTGAGCTCTAAATCTTGTATCAAATGTTGGATTTGATGAATTTTGATATGAATGTCTTAGGGGGTGTTGCAAGGTGTTTATTGATTGTTTTACTATATATTTTCTTAGATGATTTCATCTCTAAATTGCATGGTCTTTTACCCCTATTACACCCCTCCGCCATGTGTTTGATAAAATGTCTCACTAGGGTTTCTTGTGGAAATGAAGGTCCAAAGAATGAGATATGATATGGTTGATGTTATGATAATGAAATGAGCTTATGTACATGATATACATGTTCTATGTAATGTGTTGCATTAACCATACCCGATCCGGTGGGTATAGGAGCCTGGATAACCATGTGAGGGGTTTGTACAACACCACCTATAATGATTGGCGTGTTACAATCATCAACCGAGTTGGCAGTTTGTACTCATCAATTGTGTGAGGGGTTTGCACTTTTCCACCTAGGATGATTGGGTGTGACCATCATCAATTGAGTTGGGGTTTTGTACTCATTAACCATGTGAGGGGCTTGTACTTCGCCACCTAGGATAATGGGGTGTGGCCATCATCAACCAACCAAGGTTGGAAATCTAGTTTTGTCTATTCTTCACTTATAATATCTTATATGAGCATGAGTTATCTAAGAATGTTTTACCTATACACTGATCATAGATGACATATTGCTATATCATGCCTATTGTCTATTGTTGTGCTTGTTGATTATGAAGCCTATCACTTGTTGCATTATATCCCACATACTTAGTACATTAAAACATACTACCACATACTCTTGTGTACGATATCACCATGTAGGAACCGGTGCTCAAGTTGATCCTCCTCCTCCTCTATGTGGCTAGATCAGTCCTACTCAAAACTAGTTGGTGAGTCCTCCACTCTAGGGACCGTAGTCTATGTTGCTATTATCTTTGTATTGAGACTCTTTCTTAGGTTTTATTTTGACTATGAGGGTGAGCCCAATTATCTTGTCTTGGCCCCCGCTCTATCTATGTATCTAGAGGTGTTTGTTGGACAAGTTGTGTATCTATAATATGAGCTATGACTCCTTAGCCTTTATTGATGTTGTTTTTTGCAAGCTATCCCTTAGCCCCCCTTTATCCCTTATGCTTGTTTTATGTCTTTTACATGTTTCCACAACCAATGATATGTAATGATAAGTAGAGACACTTGATTAGGGTTCCTTCTGGTTCCCCATTCATCGTGTCACGTCTAGGCCCTAGGCTTGCGTCGTGACAGAAAGAGTAAAAAGTGTTTGGGGTATTCAGGGTTTAAAGGGACCATAAATCTTTTCCACATACCTTAGATACTTAAGAACAATCAAGAAGAAATTGATCGGAGAAGAAGACTGTAACACCCCACACCTTACAATATTGGCACAATGCAAATGAAACATGAAAGGGTTTGGTCAAATTAGCGCCAATTTTCAAAAGTGATTGAATCTCACGTTAATGGGCTATATGAGCGTCTAGCGCTTAAGATAGTCGAGTGTATACATGTTTGAGTCGAATTAGGGAGATTATGACATTAAATGAAGTAAAAGAATTGAGGTTCTTGTAGGACTTAGAAGCTAGCAAGTGAGTCACCTACTTGCTTAGCTTAAAATCGCTAGTTAAACGGAGACAAGGCTCGACATCGAATTTGTCCACGTTCGATTATGAATAAAGTCCGTATCAAGGGGCTAAATTTGGCCCATGTATTAGCATCATAAATGGGCTACATTGTCAGCCCAAGAATTATAATATAAAGGGCCCAAAGACATCACTAAACACTTAACAAATTGGGCCAACCCAAGTGAAGGAGAAAGCTGAAAATAGGCAGCCCAAGTCCATCAACTTGGTGACCCATTTAGGCCCAAGTTCAAGGTCAAAGATGCTGCATAATAAGATTACTAGTATGTGTATTAACATGGTCAAAAAGTCAGAAGTAAGTCGGCCAAGCTAGGCCTTTAAAGAGGGATAAGAACAGCTCACAAATTCACTTCAACATAGACAAGAAAAAAATCTGCTTTCTTGGTGTTTATTTGCTCTCGTTTAAGGAGGTGAAAGACAAGATTTACAACCTCACGAGGGTCCCTAAAGAAGCTCTAAATCTTGACTTTGAAGGTAAGTAAACTTATGCACCTAGTATGGTTTGTTCATCAAAACCAAAGAGACAAGTTAATCTCACCTATGCTAGAATTTCTGGACAGATTGTATACTAAGGATTCTTATGTAATTTTCTTGTGAATTAAGAGGTTTTTCTCCGATTGTCTGGCTTTATTATGTATTAGTACTTAATTATGCAACAAAGATTGGTTTTATAGTAGTGTAAAAAGGCTGATTAACCACTTTTACAGTCCATAACAGTGAGTGAGTATGTGATATCACAATTGTGTGCTTAGTATGAACTTGTGGACTATTGGATAGAATGCTATTGTCTCACTTCCTTAATGACTGATTTTTTACTATTTGGTGACTATTTAAAGGCTGTTTGTATGTGTGAATGTTGCTGGAACAGTTTGGTTAAAGTTGGAATAGGTTTGGGATTGTCGACGTCGAAATGTAGCGAAGGAAGGTAACATTATGCTGTCCATTTTTAGATTGTGTGGAATTGTGATGTGTTGTGCTTTATGTGCTATTGTAGAGCTTTTAAGGATTAACACAGATAGGTCATGATATGTATGTGTGTTGGAAATTCTGATTAGAGGCAGAAAGGTTAAAGGAATACGCTCGAGTTTATGAAAACCCGCTTGCTGTCCATGTGTTGTTTTGTTATGTAATTGGGCTGCCAAGATGTGTCTATTGGCTACTAATGCAAGTTTTATCCCTTACTATGTTGTAGATAAGTATTTGGAGGAAGGGAAGGTTATCTTGACATAGTAACAAGGTCCAACAACGAGGTATGAAAGGTTACTTGATTTCGTATCACTTGGCATGAAACATAGATCTCTCCTTGGTACATAAAAGCACTTACCCACTCCAACACAACTATTAACCATGTCTCCACTCTTTTACATGTTCATATGATTCCATACATAGTCAC
>JAOTQR010149795.1:0-19356 GCA_025774065.1 Solanum ossicruentum
GCATATTTTTGCCTACATGATCTCACCATGTAGGGACCGTAGATTACTTTCATCTACCATTGGACGACTAGAGTTAATTTGAGATACTTATTGTGGTGAGTCCTACTTTACAAGGACTAGCTACCATTCCTTAACCCATGATGCTTTTGTTTATACTATTTACTTTGATGGTCAGACGAGATATATCGTGGCCCTCGTCTGGTGACTAGAGGCATTATTGGTTACCTTATAGATTCTTGTACATATATCTGCTATGTGTTGTATTTGAAGCTTATGTTTTTGGGTATCTATTTGATATGGCTATTATGGATTGATTATGAGAATTATGATGAGTATGTATGTTTGATATGGAAATTTGGAAGATTCCACGTATTGTCCCCATAGAGTGAGTCATACTTACCCTCTCCTTAGTTCTTATACGCTATGTGCTATGCGAATCCATCCTAATCCCTATCCCCTATGATATCCCAATAGCATGAATCCTATTTTTCTATCCCTTAAAAATATATGTTTACTATTTTGTATGCACTTCTGAATTAATTATATGTGAACAGATGCTATGAGGCTTATTTGGGGACTTTCGGGTTCCCATTCGCCATGTCACCCCTAGACCCCAGGTTTGGGTTGTGACAGAGATGATATTTGAGCACTAGGTTTATAAAGTTTTCACGGAGTCCACCATGCCGCGTCAAGTAGAGTCTTATTCATAGGTATGAAGTGCGCCACATCTATGATAGGAGGCTACAAGGCATTTTAGGAAATATTTTACTTTTTCATGATTCCTGTCATACCTTGAAATATTTCTTAAGATTTCTTATCTCTATCCCTCCTTATCGAGTAAAGAGAGTTACTATGGGCTCATAATGTAATCCAGGAAGGGAAGATGCTATAACTGACCTTATAGATGGAGTAAAAAAGGAGTTGGTGAAGGATGTACATTGTTTAACAAGCTTGGTCCTTTGGGAATTTGGGAGTTTCTTGTTGGCAAATTATGATGGAAGGTTTGTGGAAGGTTCCTTATCTATTGTATCTCCCTTGATAGGATTGACACAAAAGATGGCTAAGTTTGTGTTTTCTGATGAACATGAGAAGAGTTTTCAAACTTTGAATGTTCAGGTTACATTGGCCCCTATTTTGACTTTATCTGTTGGCTTAGATGGGTTAGTGTATATTGTAACATTTCTTAGATTTGGTTGGATTGTGTACTTATACGACATGGTAAGGTGATAGCTTATGTGTCAAGGTAACTAAAGGTGCATGAGCATAATTACCCGACTAATCTTGAGTTAGCAGTGGTGGTGGTTCCCTTGAAAATTTGGAGACACTATTTGTATGAGGTACGTGTCGATGTTCTCACCAATCACAAAAGTTGGCAATATGTGTTCACTCGAAGAGATCTTAAGTTAAGGCAAAGGAGAAGGTTAGAGCTCCTTAAAGACTATGACATGGGTGTATAATATCATCTTAACAAGGAGAATATTGTAGTCAATGCTCTTAGTAGACTATTTATAGGTAATGTGGCTTATGTGGGTGGAGGGTAGGAAGAGTAGGCAAAAAGATGTTTAATGTTTTACTAGATAGGGTGCTAGGTTGGTCGACTCTAATGATCGAGGTATTCATGTTTATAATGGGGCCGAATCTTTTGCAAGTGTGTATATATATATGTATTCTAGTGGGATGATGACCTAGCAATGATGAATTGGATGTTGTCTTGGACTATCCCCAAGGGTCCATACTCCATTTCTTGAACTATGCGCCAACATAAGAATTATAGTCATCACCGAAATGATGGAGTCATAAGGGATGGCTATCTATTTTGGATATGATATGTTTTGATAAGGAAATCCTTCTGAAATGACCGGGTCGTAAGGAAGGTGGTCGTCACATATAAAATGACCAGGTCATAAGATGTGGTATAGATTACCTTTGGCAAGTAATCTTCTCTCACCCGATGGGTGGTCTACATTGAGCAATTTCATGTAATAGCTTGTATGGGATTGAGATGTCAATTATGGCTGCATCCCCAATATATATGAGCATCATTTGCATTTCATGCATCTAGATGCTATGAAATTCTTGATGCTATATTAGTATAACAAGATGCTATGAAATGGGGATGCAGCCATAATCGACATGAAATGCTATATTAGAAGATACTATATTAGTATAGAAGATGCTATGATCGGGACAAGGTGCTACACAGTTGTGTGCCATTTCATAGCATCTTGTTATACTAATATAGCATTTCATGTCGATTATGGTTACATCCCCAATATATGTGCCTTTGTTATATAATATAGTATGCAGGTTTTGGTAAGTTACATGTATTGCACCCCGCATACTTAGTACATTCAGATGTATTAACACATACTTTAGCCTACATGATCTCATCATATAGGGACCAGAGATTACTTTCATCTACTATTGGACGACTAAAGTAGATTTGAGATACTTATTGTGGTGAGTCCTATCTTCTAAGGATAAGCCACCATTCCTCTACCCATGGTGCTTTTGTTTATATTATTTACTTTGAGGCTAAGATCGGGATATGTCATGGCACTCGTTCCATCTTATGACTAGAGGCATTGTTGGCTACATTTTAGACTCTTGTACTGATATAAGCTATATGTTGTATTTGAAGCTTATGTTTATAGTCATCTATTCTATATGGTTATTATGGATTGATTATGATGAGTATGTATGTTTGATATGGAAATGTGGAAGATCCCAAGTCCCGTATTGCCCCCATAGAATGAGTCATACTTACCCAGCATTTAGTTCTTATGTGTTATGTGCTATGTGAATCCATGCTAATCCCTATCCATTATTATGTCCCCATAGCGTGAGTTCTATTTTCCCGTCTCTTAAAACTATGTATTTTCTATTTTGTATGTGCTTCCGAACTGATGATGTGTGAACGGATGCTAGGAGCCTTGTTTAGGGACTCCCATGTTCTCATTCGCCATGTCACCCCTAGACCCCAGGTTCGAGTCGTCACGCTTCGATAAAATTTTTGAAATTGGAACCTTAGCTTAACTCTTAGAAAAAATTAGGCAAAGTTCACCTATACGGAGGGCACCATGGGCCACGTGGAGCCACAGGGTCTTTGTAGATGTTCGTACCCCAATAATTAAATATTTTTCAATGGGAAGAGAGCCTCCATGACTGGCCGTACAGCCAGTGAGACCTCCCACGATCCTTGTGAAGGACCGTAGCACCTACCTTAGACAAATATCATATTCCATGCCACGAATGAACTACACTTAGAATTTACTTCACCTAGAAAGGCCATACGACCAACCCCATAGTCAGTCGAAAGCCACATGGCCCGTATCGCTATCTGTCCCCCAACACCTGGCCAAAAAAACTCCAGAAATCAAATGTTCAAAGTGAAGAGCTGCACCATAGGAGGCCATATGCCTAGTGCCAAGGCACACGACTGTGTAGTCCTCCTTGGGATGACACTTGATCCAAAATTGTCCAAAATAAAATTTTCAAGTTCCGATGATATCGTACGATATCTGGTTCTTTACATCATATCTCCCTTGGGAACATTCATCCTTGAATGTTCTAGAACAAGGCTTGAAAGGCTTGAATTAGAACATGAAACTTCCAACCACAAGGTACAATAGATAGTTCATCATTTGAAAAGTCATAAAGTACTTAAAATTCATGTTGAAACATAATAAAATCATTCAAAGCATCATAAAATCACTTTAATGCACATGTGAGCATGTCATGTCATGAGACTGAAGAATGAAAGGATTACAACCAATTAGGAAAAAGGAAGAATCTAATACCTTAGTCTTGAGTAGATTGGAAAAGATAAGGGTATCATTTCATTATGTCCAACTCCGCCTCCCATGTAGCACTCTCCACATGTTAGTTCCTCAAAAGCACCTTTACCGAAACTACATTCTTGTTATGAAGTTGTTTCACTTGTCTATAAAAAATCTCCACTAGAACCTCCTCATAGGACAAGTTCTCGTCTACCTCAATACCTTCCCAAGGCACAATAGTGTTAGGATCACCAACCATCTTTCTCAACATAGACACATGGAAAATCGGGTGGATAGAACCCAAATCCGTAGGCAACTCCAACCTATAAGCTACATTCCCAATCCACTAATAACCTCATAAGGCCCTACACACAGGGACATAGCTTGCCCTTCTTGCCAAAACGTTCACTCCCTTCATAGGCGAGACTTTCAGAAACACCCAATCTCCAACGTGGAATTCAAGGTCCCTATTCCTAACATCGGAATAGGACTTTTGGTGACTTTCGGCCGTTTTTGACCTATCCCTAATTAACTTCACTTTCTCCGTAGCCTCCATCCCCAAGTTAGTGCCAATTAAAGCTTCTTCTCCCAACTCAAACGACTCCATCAGAGACCTACACCTCCTACAGTACAACGCCTCAAATGGTGTCATACCAATGCTAGCATGGAAGCTATTATTATAGGAAAACACAATGAGTGGATGATGGTCATCCCAATTACCCTTGAACTCCAACACACAAGCCCTCAGCATATCCTCCAAGGTTTGAATAGTCCTCTTGGGTTGTCCATCGGTTTGAGGAAGAACGACAATACTCAACTTGACCTTAGTACCAAGTCCCATTGGAAAAGACCTCCAAAAGTGAGAAGAAAATTGGGTACCTCGATCCAATATGACAGACCTAGGCACACTATGCAACCTCACCAACTCTCGGTTATATAACCTTGCATATTACTCATCACCAAATGTAGTCCTAACTGGTAAGAAGTGGGCAAACTTAGTCATTAGGTCGATGATAACACAAATGGAGTCAAATTGCCTTTGAGTTCAAGGCAAACCCATAGAAAAAATCTGTATTCACTCCCTTCCACTTCCAATAGGAATCTCGATATCTTGAGTCAATCCACCGAGCCTTTGGTGTTAACTTTCACTTGTTGACAATTTGGGCATTCAAATACAAACCTAGCTATACCCTTCTTTATTCCATGCCACCAATACACCTCTTTTAAATCCCGATACATCTTAGTAGATCTGGGGTGAATAGAGTAATGAGAATTATGGTCTTCACACATGATCACCTTCCTAAGATCATCCACATCTAGAACACATAACATATCTTGATATCGAAGTACACCATCTCCCCGTTAGGAGAAAACACACTTTATTATTTTGGGCAACTAATTTCTTCAATTCAACCAAGGATGGATCTAGATCTTGCTTAGCTTTCATATCAAAAACCATTGAGGATTCGACTCCATTTTGAACATTTATACTACCATTATTGGAATCGGCCAACCTAACACCCAACCTAGCCAAACGGTGGACATCCCTTGCCAACCTCTTTATGTCCTCCTCAAAGATGAGCCACACTTCCCATAGAAAGCCTACTAAGAGCATCTTCCACCATTTTCGCCTTACCAGAATGATATTGAACACTCATATCGTAATCCTTGAGGAGTTCCAGTCATCTTCTTTGACTCAGGTTATGGTACCTTTGAGTGAACACATATTGCAAGCTCATGTGATCGGTGAAAACATCAACATGCACCCGATAAAAATAGTGTCTCCAATGTTCAAAGAAAATACTACCGCCGCTAACTCAAGGTCATGAGTCAGGTAGTTATGCTCATGCACCTTCAATTGCCTTGATGCATAAGTTATCACCTTACCATGTTGCATACGTACACAACCCAGCAATCAAAGAAGCATCAAAATATACCACAAACTCATCCAAACAATTCAGTAGAGTCAAAATAGGAACCAATGTATGTCGATCCTTCAAAGTTTGAAAACTCCTTTCACACTCATCCGACCACACAAACTTAACCTTCTTTTGAATCAATTTAGTCGATAGAGATTCAATTGATGAGAACCCTTCGATGAACCTCTTATAATAATCGGGGAACCCAAGAAGACTTCGAATGTCTGAAGGAGTCAATAGTCTAGGCCAATTCTTCACTGCCTCAGTCTTCTCTGGATCTACCTTTATACTATCACCGAGCACCAGATGCCCAAGAAAAGCCACTTCACCCAACCAAAAGTCATTTTTTCTAAACTTTGTGTATAATATTTTCTCCCTCATAGTTTGTAGAACCAGCCTCAAATGATCCATATGCTCCTGCTTACTTCAGGAATAAATGAGAATATCATCACTGAAGACAACCACAAAGATATCAAGGAATGGCTTAAACACCCAATTAATAAAATCCATAAACACGAATTGAGTAACACCTTGAAGTTGGTCAAAGAAGTCATTGATTCTAGGTAACAGATACTTATTTTTAATGGTCACCTTATTCAATTGCCTATAATTGATACACATCCAAAGAGATCCATCTTTCTTCTTCACAAACATTACCGGAGCACCCCATGGAGATATACTTAGCCTGATAAAACCCTTCTTTAACAAATACTTCAACTGCACCTTCAACTCTTTCAACTCAACTGGTGCCATATGATAGGGAGGAATAGAGATAGGTTGAATATCTAAAAAAAAAAGATCTATGCCAAATTCTACTTCCTTTTTGGGAGGAATTCGGATCAAGTCTTCATGGAACATGTCCGGAAACTCAAACACCATCAGAATCGACTCAAGAGTAGGTATTTCGGACTCCACATCCTTGACCCTCACAATACGATATATGCACCCCTTGGAGATCATCTTCCGACGCTTAAGGTAGGAAATAAACTGACCCTTAATGACGGAGTCACTACCCTACCATTCAAGAATGGGCTCATCAGGAGGTTGAAACTTGACCTTCCAAGTCCTATAATCTATAGTAGCGTATGATGGATGTGACCTATCAATCTCAAGAATCATTTCAAATTATACATTCCAAGTTCCACAAGATCAGATAGGAAAATCTTATGCAAGTCAAAAATACGACAACCATGATAGACCCTATATGCAACAATAGGTTAACCCATGGGAGTATAAACTAAGAAAGGATCCTTCAAAATTTTAGTACTCAAACGAAACTTAGCAGCCAATAAAGGTGTCACAAAAGACAAATTTTCACCCAGGTCAAGCAAAGCATAAGCATCAAAATCAAAAACTTTTAACATACCAGTAATAACATCAAGGGCCTCCTTAACCTCCTGATGGGCATGAAGAGCATAAAACCTATTGTTCCTTGGGGTAGCACCTTAAGGAACCCTTGGTTGGACTGGAGCACCCCGAGCCACTTGACCTTGACACTTCTAAGAACCTTTAAGACAATTATACATCTCATGGGCCTTGTCACCACATCCAAAGAAGGCACCCGAGGTCCTCCAATAGTCACTTGTTTGGTGCTTCACACTTGTCACATATAGGATACCATGGTCCACCACCAATCTGTACCTTAAGAGGAGGTAACTCAGCATTAACAACCCAAGCACCTAAACCTTGGCCCTATTGGTAGCATCCAAAACCCCCATTTCTAGAATCATAGAACAAACCATCGAGCCGAGCTCTCTTAGCATCATGAACTCTCCTCTCATTGAGTTTCTCCCCTTCAACTTGTTCGGCATACACCATGAGTCTAGATATATCCATGTACTGAATAAGCATTGTTGTACGACACTCTTTCACCAGCAAGTCAGAGATACCTGAAATGAACTTGTGCATCCTTGCAAAAGGGTCAGCCACAACTATTGGAGCATACTTGGAAAGATTGGTGAACTTTAGGGCATAGTCGCTCACACTTATATTCCCTTTCTTGAGGTTGATAAATTCGATCATCTTGGCTTCCCTAAGCTCAAGTGGGAAGAAATGATCCAGAAAAGCAGGCTTGAACTCCTCCTAATTAACAACATTACAACAAACTCTCTCCATAGACCATTGAATATACCACACTTCGGCTACATCCTTCAACTGATAGGCAGCTAGTTTAGCTTTCTCCTCGAAAGTGATACCTATGACATTGAACACCTTTCTGAGCGCATTAATGAAACCCTAAGCATCTTTATCAGCCTTAGTCCCCAAGTACTCCAGAGGGTTCATCCGTGTGAAATCCCTCACCTAGAAGATGGAGTAGGATCCGAAGAAAGATTGGCCTGCCTAGTCTAAGTAGTCACCACTTGGACAAGAATGGCAAAGGCCGTCCAGAATTCACCAATAAAGATGGACTAGTCCATAGGCCCTTGTGGTGCTTGACCCGCATTAACTAGAGCTAGTCTTGGTAGGTGAGATCTTCCACAAGGCATTTTCTAAAATAGAGTAACGATACCATCAAGATCAAAGAAACTACACATACTACTTGTATCACAACATAAGAAATGAAGATAAAGACAAGTACTAAAATGTTGTCATAGTCTCCCACTCATAGGCATGGTGCACCACACACTCATGAATAGGACTCTTCTTAATGCGGCATGTTAGAATACAAGGATCATTTAGAAACATGGTTCTCTGATAACATCTATATCATGACCCGAACCTAGGGTCTAGGAGTTACACGGTGAATGGGAACCAAAAAGTTCCTAAACAAGCCTCAAAGTACAAAAAATTCACATCATGGATTCGGAAGTGTATTCAAAAGTAAACACATAGTTCTAAGGGATGGGAAAGAAGGACTCAGAATATAGAGATATCATAAGGAAAACGATTAGCATGGATTCACATAACACATAGCACATTAAAGACTAAGGGGTGGGTAAGTATTACTAACGCTATGGGGGCCATTCGGGACATAGGATCTTTTGCATCACATCATGTAACCAAACTAAATGTTACATGACCAAATCATATAACGATAGCCAAAGGTAGCCAAGCGACTTAGACTTTAACTATTACATATAGCATGTAAAGTAAAGAAGTTCAGAAGATGTCCAACAATTCCTTTACATAATATAGGTCGACTAAAAAGACATACCCTGAGCTCACTCTCAAAGTACAAAAAGAGATAGAAGGTAACATAGGTAGAAGGATGGTACATTGTCCTTGGAAGATAAAACTCACCACTACAAGTGAACTTGAAATCTGAGCTACATGTCGTATGGTGGATGATCAAAGTCCTTGGTCCCTACATGGTGAAATCAGGTAGGCAAAAGTATGTATTAGTATGTTTGAAAGTACTGAGTATATGGGATGCAATTGATGTAACTTACCAACCTCTACTTCAGTGTTAGTTGACAAGGACACATAATATATAAGAGGTATATATCAAGGAATGTCATATAACAAGATACCATAAAATTCATGAATCATGAAAGGCAAATAATTCTCATATATATAGTGGGGATGTTACCTCAACCGACATAAGTAAGATCAAGCGAGCTATTATTTAGAATCTCGATGAATACCCCTTACTAGTAAAGAGGTGGTCTACTAGCCAAAGGTAAATCATACTTCAGCTTACGATACTTCCATTTTGTATGAAGAAACCTTCCTTACGAGCACTCCCATTTTGGATAGGATTTCACATGATCATAATATATTTCACCTTACAAGCACTCCCATTTTTAATAAAGCAACCTTCTTACTGGCACTCCCATTTCGGATAGGATTCTCATAACCTATGTTAGGCACATAGTTTGAGAAAAGAGAATGCACCCTCAATCCATCTGTGCTAAGGCGTTATCCCACAAGAATACTTATAAGTATACATATACATACTTTGAAAAATAAACAAGTCTTTCCAAATCCTTTCAACGAACAATTGGGCTTAAAACCAAACTACTTTATAATAATTCATACTTAGGCTCAAATTCCAAAACACAACTCATAGTCAATATATTCATGCATAAGAATAGTCCATTTACATATACAAAATTGTACAAGCACCCAAAATGCTCAAAGAACCATAATCATACATATATGTGATCACATTCTTGTCATAACTAATATCATATCAAAATCATATCATAAGACATAATTGGGCTTAACCCACTTCATAATTTCCATAAACATCTCATGTTCATGAATGCATATGTCATGCATGAAGTGAGGATTGCATGGGTAATTGAGATCATATCTAAAATCAACAATATAATATGAAATTGAAGTGAGGGTGTACGAGTTGTGTGGCTTGAAAAGGGACATGCATATTTGTAATCTCACAATTCAACGTAATTCATGATATTATAGTTTAAATCAACTTAAAATTAATAAATAAGTACAGCCTACACATTAATTAAATTTAATAAGAAAGACAATTGAAAAATCAACTTTAAAGTGAGATAAAATACATGAAAAGTGCTAGAAAAGTTTTGGGTCTCTTTAGTTGAAAGGAACCAAAGATCAAACCCATATACCTAGAACCAATGAAGAAATCTCAAGAGTAATTTGAAGAAGATAGTGTTTATCTTGAATCCCAGGCTTGAATTCCATAAGTGCTCTTGAGAGGAGTGTGAGAGTGTTTTCAAATGTGAGGAGTGATTTTGAAAATTAATATTAGGGTTTAGGCTATTAGGAAACCTTAAGATAGCATAGGCAGTCCTAAGAAGTCATTAGAATAAATTAAATTTACAAAAATGTCATTAATGTGACGGAAGGAAAAATTGTCCCTAATCGCACCATGGGAGGGTGTACGAGTTGTGTGGCTTACCAGGGCCCATACCCTTGGACATACCCCCTCACTTGGCCAAAATTTTTGAAATTGGAACCTTGGCTCAAAACTTAGAATAAATTAGGCAAAGTTCACCCATACGGAGGGCACCATGGGCCGTGTAGAGCCACATTGTCTGTGTGGATGCCTATACCCCAATACTTGAAGAATTTTCAATGGGACGAGAGCCTCCATGGCTATCCATATGGCCAGTGAGACCTCCCATAGTCTGTGTGAAGGATCGTGGCACCAATCTTAGCCAAAATTCACCTCCCATCCCATGAATAAACCACACTTAAAATTTACTCCACCTAGAAGGCCATACGGCCAGTCCCATGATTAGAGGCAAGCTGCACAATCCGTGTCACTGGCTGTGCCCTAACACTTGTCCAAAAAATCTCCGAAACCTCAAATGTTCAAAATCAAGTGTTGCACCATGGGAGGCCACACAGCCAGTGCCATTGCACACGACTCCTGTAGTCCTCCTTGGGATGACACTTGGTCCAAAATTGTCCAAACCAAAATTTTAAAGTTCCGACGACATCGTATAATATTAGGGTCATCACACTCAACTAGCTAAGCAGTTAAAAGATGAGTGTTTTATGAGTTGTAACATTGATTTATATAGATTAGTGTAAATCTTATGATTATATGATAATATTAACTATTGCTTCACATATTTGTGAACTAGTTGTCAATGCATACAGTTTTAACATTTAAAGTAAAATTGTTATTTGTTCTTGCACAATTTATTTTTTGGGGGGGTCTAGGGTACTTAGGAAGGGGTAGGAGCAGAAATCATACTTAAAACTCTAATGAAATCTTAAATATTTGGGGGAAAAGCTATGGATGAAACAAATTATGTCTTATAGAATTGTTGTCCTGAACAACATAGTTAATTTAATGTAATAATTCCAATATCTAAAGTTCGTCATTTGAAGAACGTTAAGATGTGATGTGACATGGTTGTACAACTAAAATTTAATGGAGATTTTTCCATTATCTAGATTCTTAGTGATGAACAAAGTGTCTATTGTGACTGGTTGTAGAACAAGGAATACATGTAAGCTAGAGTTCAAAAGAACTTTTTTCACTAGAGCTTGATGTCGGATCCTTAAAATTCCACATTTTTCGTAAGAAACAACCAATAAAATCAACAATTGCTACAAGTTTATAGAAATATCAAAAGAACATTAAGTTCCTTAACGTGTAACTTTGAATTTTTGTATTTCATTGATGTTATTAATGACATCAATTGGGCAGATTTGTTCTTATAAATAGAGCACCTATGCTCATTTGTAAGACATACCAAAATACAAAGAGAAATAGAAAGAAGTGAGAGTAATCCATAAGGTATTCATAGAAAGAAGTGAGAGTAATCCATAAGGTACTCTTAGTTTGTGAAAAAAAATAGTGAGGGGAAAAATTATAGTAAGTTGTGTGAAATAAAAGAGTGTTTGTTGTTATAGAAAGAATAGATGTCCTTTGACACTATCAAGTTGTCATCAACATTATTATATCACATTTACTTCATTGTGATATTTGGTGTCATCCCTCTATTGTAATTACTACATTATTTTGGGCATGATTATTATTTCTTCCAAACAATATGGTATCAAAGCATGACAAATAATAGCCCATTATCTCAAAAGAGAAAATTATGAAAAATGGTGCTTGTGAATTAAAGTCATTCTTGGCCCTCAAGATGTTTGGGACATTGTAGACAAAGGGTATACAAAACTCATTAATGAGAAAACTTTGTCCCAAAATGATATGTCTTGTTAAAAAGAAGAAAGAAAAATCAATAAGCCCTCACTCTCATCCATCAGTATTTGAATGATTGAATGTTTGAGAAGGTGGCTAATGCAACCACCTCAACAAAAACTTGGGATATTCTACAAAATTCTCCCCAAGGAGTTGACAAGGTAAAAAAGATAAAACATCAAACTATAAGGGTTGATTTTGAAGTTTTAAAAATGTAATTAAAGAATCTGAATCCACTTAAGATTTTTGTTCAAAAGAATGATTGTTTCAAATCAGCTAAGAAGGTACGGGGAGGAAGTAGATAATGTGCGTATGGTAGAAAGATACTTCACACTTTAACACATAAATTTGATTATGTGGTGTGTGCTGTTGAGGAATCTAAAGATTTAGATTCTAAGACTATAGAGCAATTGGAAGGTTCTTTACAAGCTCATGAAAAAAATGAAAAGGAAAAAAGAAGAACAACTAGAACAACTTCTTAAGACTCGAGAATCCTTCAAAAATCTTGAAGGTGAAAGAAGTTCTAAAAGAAATAGATAATGGCGAGGCCATGGTGGTCATAGAGGTCATTGAAGAGGAAGAAGTTATATTAACAAATATAACAATGAGGATAAGATCTATCAATGATTCAGAGGTCATGGCCATAGATAACAAGGAGATAGAGGATGTGGAGTGTATCAAGGTACCAATAAAATGAGGTATGAAAAATCTAAAACTAAGTGCTAAACTATAATACATTTTGACACTACTCTTGGGACTGTCATAGTAATGTTGAAAAGAAAGCTAACCTTATTGACCTCCACAAGATGAAAATGAATCAGCATTCTTAATGGCACTCAAACAAGAAGATATATATTATTGCAGTTCATGATATCTTGATTATGGAGTAAGTGTAATAACTTTGCCCTTTACGGGTATATTTGTCTTTAAAAAGAAGACTAGTTTTAAAAGAAAAACCAAAAGGAGAAAAGGTTTGGGATTGTAGCAAAGATGCATCCCGTAAGAAACCCACAAACAAAGAAAAAAAATTAAGAAGGAGTTACAAACTGAAGCATTAAAAGAAGAAGAAGGAGGAGAAGAAAAAAAAAATTAAAGTTATAATTTGAGACTCAGGGCGAAGTTTAGGAGAAGATATGTTCATTAACTTATTGATAAAGTTAATTTGTATTCATGAGTAAGAGTTAAAAGATAAGAGATTGTGAAATTCTCTTAATTTAAGATAAATCCTTCTTTTATTTTCTGCTACACCCTTATGAAAGTTATTAGGCTAGGTAATATACTTTGGGTGTTGAAATTAGTAACAAGGGATGAGTGATTGCGGAAAAAGAATCGTTTTATCATCGGATCAGATGAACAAGATAGTTAAGATAGCGAAGAAACATTAGATTATTGCACTGATGGAATTTCTCTTCACCCAGGTATATATATGTATATATTTCACCAATTCGATAGGAAATCGGACTAAATTGGGTTGGACATTTTCAAGATAGTATGAACTTAGTTTGAACAAAGAAAATAAAATCAGCTTTTATGATATGAATATAGATTGATCGAAGGAAGTCTTACATATTGCTTGAGGTGACAAGTTTGGTACTTCTACACGAGTATTGTGAGTAGTAATCCTAACCCAATTTGTATTTTATAAGTTTGATGATTTTTACATAATTTATGAAGTGAATTAATATTGGATGATTTGAATTTACATATGGGAAAAGTCCTTTTACTTGATATGATACTGAAATAGTTATATGTATTTTATGCGACAAGTATATTGAAATTGAGATGATTACCGTTATTGAAAGGATTTGACGTTTCTTGATATATAAGTACTTTTTCATGTATTTTTCATTACGTATTGACATGATATGATTACAAGATTTACATGTTCTATACTACTTTGAAAAATCTTATATGGTTTACAAAGAATAGTTTTAATGGGAGTAGACTTTACAGAATCCCATAGCTAACGATGTGTTCATTAGACCTGGTGTACCTTGTATTACTGATTACAGATAGATCCCTCTCTAGTGGGAAGGTAGAACTAGCATACCATTACCAATATCCCTCGAGGTGAGATTTACAGATATGAATGTTACAAGCTATCATCTATTTTTTAAGAAGATAGAAATACTAATAACCAATTACATGATTCATTCATGAAAACCTCCCAAATATATGTATATGATTTGATATGAAAGTGTTTTACCCAGTTTACTTCTGAATAGCTAAGGTGAATTGCTTACATGAGACAACAAGCTGGATTTTGACTATCGATTTTTGAAAGAACATTCTTTACATGAGTTTGATGATTATACTAGTATATTTTCTCAGTTGTCCCTTATTAAAACAGTTATGGTTACTATTATTACTCATTAAGTTAGCATCTCACTCCTCCCAATATTTTTTTTCTTTTCAGAGAATACAGGTGATTTTGCAAGGTTTAGTTAGCTAAAGGTAGCAAGTTGATTCTGTGGTGAGTCCCACACTTGTACACATGAGAAATGAGTTATTCATTGTTATGGACCCTTTTTTTAATTCTTAGTTTCGCCCTATAGTCATTTATTTGTCTAAGCCAAGAAAACTCTTGATTTGAATACTTTTGTCGTCTTAGATGTGATGGATTTTGAGTTTCTCCCAATTGTTAGAGATGAGTTAGTATTTTGCTTGGATAATAGACTGAAAAGTTAAATGGTTTCTTGATTTGAATACTTTGAAGTTGTGTTGTTGATTTTGAGATAAGTTAAATTTTTTGATAGGCCTAAAAACAGAGGAAACTCTACCCGAATTTTTTTGCAGAATTCTAGTAAGGCTTGCTTTGGGATCCTTCCCCTTAGCACTGGTTATGATCCAAAATTAGGTCACAAGAAAGTTGGTATCTGAGTCTAGGTTTTTCCTATGATTATGGAGCATACATTATTAGTATATTCTCAATCATAGCTTTGTAGCTGGCCATTTTTATAATCAAAATTCTGTGAGGACGTGATAGGATGTTTGTTGACCTTCTTTATTATTCCTATTTATGTGTATCACGTTTAGGAAAATTATAATCTAATAGTATTTGTTTTTTATCAGATGGTAAGCACTAAATTGTCTAATGATAGGGCTACAATAGGTGTTCCTCAAACACCTAATGACACCTCTACTAGGCTTCCAACTTAATCAACTAGGGGAAGGGGTGGAGCTCGTAGAGCTGGTCGAGTTAGGGGTCGTATTGCCACCATAGGAAAAAATCACAACACCACTTCAAGAAGTACAAGAGAGACCACTCTTGAAGTGTGTGCAACTCTTGCTCCTCCATCACAAGATGATGCTAGTACAACAACACTGACCTCCACGCAAAGAGTTATAGAGGGGTTGGTTGCCTAAATGAACAGACAAGAGAGGATAGGTCAGTACACTGTTGTACCTGCTCAGAACTAGGTACTATCTCAGATGCCCTTATAGACATGATTTTGGGAATAATGAGGTATCATTGTAGGAATTATTGAAGCTGAAATCACTAAAGTTTACAGGATCTGACAGTTCAGCTGATCCTCAAAATTTCTTAGATGGAACTTTCAAGTCTTTGCAGGCGCTAGGATGTCCTAGTGAGAGAGTTATGGAGCATGCATTATACAAAATAAAGCATATGGCTAACACATGGTATAAGATCTTATTGCTGGGTCGGCCTGCAGGAGCACCACTACCGAAGAGATGAGTTCACTAAATTATTCATGGATCACTTCTTCCTAAAAGTCAGAGGCAGAAATAAGCAAGGCAGTTTGAGAGATTAGTACAGACTCTGGATGTGGATGTGTCGACCTATAACACCAAATTCTGTAAATTGTCCAAATGTGCTCATTTCTTAGTGTCAACTGAAGAAGCCAGAGTTCAAAGTTTTGTCAAATGGTTTGGTTGAACATCTATACTCTGCGGTTTCCCCAAATATGAAGAAGTTTACATATTCAGAGGCAGTCGATTTAGCAAGAAAGATTGAAGAAAAGTGTCATAAGAAACGTGCAACCTTTGATGCCCAAAATAAGGCCAAGATAGGGGGATCTTTTAGCAGTGACTATACTGCAAATCACAAGGTAGGAGGGCGGGGAAGGCAACCTTAGGGCTCTCAGGCAGGGGTGGATATAGTTTCACAATCTACATACAAACCACATCTGGGACAGGGTGTTCAAGGACAGCCATCATCACAGGGATATCGATATTCTAGCAAAATGTATGCCACTACTCCATCCTTTCAGACTTGTAATAGATCATATGTAGGCTAGTGTTGTGTTTTGACTGGCGGGTGCTTTCGATATGGTCAGTTAGGGCATCACCTTAGAGATTGTCCTCTACCTCTGAAAACTCTAACCAAAACTCCACTCAAATGACTGCACTTACTCAGACTACTCGTAATGCTTCAAGTACTATTAGCACAGGAAACAAAGGTCAAGGTGTTGGAAATCATGTTGCTGGGAATCAAGGACAGAGAAATGTGGGTAGAGGCCAGTAAAAAGTTTTTTCACTTACTAGAGAAGATGTTTAGGTCTCCAATGCAGTGGTTACAAGCAATATTTAGCTTGTTCGTTTGATTCACATACTTTGATTGATCCAGGATCTACCCACTCCTATGTGTCCTCATACTTAGCTTTGAGGTTTGCTCGACAGCCAGAGATACTCCTGTAGGAAATTCTCTATTAATTGAATATGTGTACCGTAATAGTTAGTTTAGAGTTGAGGGTAGAAACACTTTAGCTAACTTAATTGTACCTAACATGATTGACTATGTTGTGTTGATGGGTATGGATTGGTTATCTCCTTGCTATGCTACAGTAGATTGTCATGCAAAAATTATCAGATTGGAGATGCTGAATGAGTCTGTCGTTATACTAAAAGGAGGTCAAATCCCAGAGGTTGATAAGATTATATCTCTTATTAAGGCTCAAAAATTACTTAGTAAAGGTTGTATGGGTCTCCTAGCTATAGTAAGGGACATTAATGAAGAAACTCTTAGCATAGAAAAGATACCAGTAATAAATGAATTTCCTGATGTATTCCCTAAGGATTTTCCAAGATTACCTCCTATACTAGAAATTGACTTTGGTATTGATTTGGCTCCTGACATATTGCTAATATCTATACCTCCATATCGCATGGCACCAGTAGAGTTGAAGGAGTTAAACCAACAATTACAAGATAAGGGCTTCATCCGACCTAGTATATCCCCATAGGGCGCACCAATACTGCTTGTAAAGAAGAAAGATGGATCTTCAAGAATGTGCATCAACTACAGACAACAGAATAAGGTAACAAATACGTAATAAGTATCCTTTACCTCGTATAGAGAATCTTTTTGATCTATTACAGGGAGCTACCCACTTTTCAAAGATAGATCTTCGATTCGGTTGTCATCATTTTCAAATTAGGGAGGAAGATATTTCTAAGACAACATTCTGAACTCAATATGGGCACTATGAGTTTCTTTGGATACCTTTCGGAATGACCAATGCTCCAACTGCATTTGTGAACTTAATGAATAGCGTGTTCAATCCCTTCTTGGACAAGTCTGTGATAGTATTTATTGATGATATTCTAATATATTCATGTAGCCAAGAACACAAGAATCATCTGACAACTGTGTTACAAACAATGCGAGAACATAAGTTATATGCTAATTTCTCAAAGTGTGAATTTTGGCTAGACTCAATAGCATTTCAAGGGCACATTGTATCCAATAATGGAATTACGGTGGATTCCAGAAAGGTATAAGTCGTGTAAAAATGGCCTAGACCTACCTCACCTATAGAGATTCCCAGTTTCTTGGATTTGGCAAGTTATTATAGGCGTTTTGTGGAGGATTTTTCCAGAAAAGTAGCTCATTTGACCAAGCTAACACAGAAAAAGGTGAAGTTTCCGTGTATAGAAGAATGTGAGCAGAGCATTGAAAAACTCAAACATGTTTGACAACATCACAAATATTAGCCTTACTATTAGGTTCCAGAGGATTCACTATATACTGTGATGATTCTAGGGTGGGCTTAGGATGTGTTCTCATGCAAAATGGTTATGTTATCACCTATTCTTCAAGAGAGTTGAAGATGCATGAGTAGAACTATCCTACACATGATTTGAAGATGGTCGATGCGATATTTGCTCTCAAATTTGGAGGCATTATCTTTATGGTGAAACTTGTGAGATATATACTGACCATAAGAGCTTAAAGTATATTTTTCAGCAAAGAGATATCAACCTTTGACAAATTGTGGATGGAATTACTGAAGGATTATTATTGCATTACCCAGCTCTAAAAATCTCTTTAGATGGGAAGAGCGATTTCGGCGATGGTGCTAGTCTCGAAAAAAACTTTATTGGAGGTTTAGTGAGAGAGACGATGTTAGGGTGACATCTTCTATTGAATTGTGGACGACAACTATAGGTCCCTATACGCCGCTGATGTCTTCCACCCAACACCGCTGCTATCTTCCACCCTGTCTTGACGGAAATCTCCCATCAACATACCCAAAAAACCAACCAGATCGCCTCCCTCCACTGGAGAAACCCATTACAACCCCTATATCCTCTTCATGTCCCCAATTAGTAGTGGTTTCTCACCAGAAAACAAAACCCAAACTTCCCTCTTCAATCCAACGATTCAAAATCTTGTCGACATCTCGTCGATCTACTACGACGACACAAGAGTTCGCGACATCGAATATTTCAGAAAGCTTTGACATTCCAACTATCCAGGTTCACTCGTTCCTCCATTTCTCTATCCTTCTTGATCTTGAAATTCTTTATTACTAATTCCTCCTTTCTCTGTACATCTTGATTTGTACTGATTCCTCAATTTCTTGGTACTCCTTAGGCAGATTACTTTTACAGCTCGTTTTCCATAAATTGTGGGCTTCGAAATATCTGTTACTTTGGCCTGTATTTAAATTGTTGATAGTCTTGCATTAGTTTGTTTTTATTTCTGCATTTTCTAGTTTCTGGGCTTCAAAATTCTTGATAACGATCCTCCATTTTCTTATTCTTTCCTAGTTCAAACGTCCTTTTTAGCAGAGGTTTATTGTTTCTTTATCTGTATTTCTTA